>MDKI01155341.1:0-17262 GCA_005239505.1 Nicotiana paniculata | reverse complement strand
AAGTCCCTCCATTAGTATGCCTGCATTCGACAGGAAATAATGCCATACCTTCCTGGCAGCATATCCTCTAAAGAAGACATGGTTCAGTGTTTCCTCTTGAGGCAAAGCAAAACACGAACATCTAGAAGCCTTTTGGTACCCCATGCTCCTAAAGAAATCATCTAAAGGCAGAATGTTCTTCCACGCCTTCCACATGAAAAAAGATATCTTAAATGGTAATCCCTTTACCCAAATCATCCTATATGCCCTACATGGATCTCTCCTTCTTCTAACAAATTCCCAAGCAGATTTAACACTAAACTCCCCCCTTACTTCAAGCATTCAGTAAGGCTTATCAATCTCCATATTACATATTGGAGGCTTGATATTTTTGACTATGCTCAACTATATTTTGGACAATATGGTCAGCTAACCCCTACACTCTATTGAATCACAAGATGAAGAACCTTGTATGAGAGATCCTTAGGTTGCATCTCCCCATCAATTACTTAATCTCCTCTACATACACTGTACCTCCCAAGGTGTGCCCCAAAAACCTTGTATTCCATTTTTCACAAACATCGAATAAGTGAGCAAATCAATCAACACAAAATCATGATTCACACAATACCTCAAGGCCTCTAGGATTTCTCTCACCTCTGACTGAGTATTTGTCCCGTCATGAATCTCCTTGCCACTTGCATACACCACATCTCCAACTTCATCTCTCAACACATAGCCAATAGAACACCTACCCGGATTACCCCTTAAAGCTCCATCCGTATTGACTTTTATCCATCCATGTTCAGGAAAATTCCATACCACCTTTGTATATCTAAGTGTAGGAGTATGCTGCTCCATTACATGAATTAAATCAGGCCATTTATGTGGGACATTTTTAAGGCTAGGTTTCCTGAATTTAACAGATATTGGAGAGTAGTTGATACCCGATATATCACCCTATTAATTGAAACAGCATCACCATATTTGCAACAATTTCTCCTCTTCCATAGCTCCCAAATTATGATTGAGGGTAATGCTTGTAGAATAGGTTGTAGTCTATGAATCACCTTGGCTGTCCAACACCTCACAATTGCTCGATGAAGGGTAAGTCCCTCCATTAGTATGCCTGCATTCGACAGGAAATAATGCCATACCTTCCTGACAGCATATCCTCTAAAGAAGACATGGTTCAGTGTTTCCTCTTGAGGAAAAGCACAACACCAACATCTAGAAGCCATTTGGTACCCCATCCTCCTAAAGAAATAATTTAAAGGCAGTTTGTTCTTCCATACCTTCCACATGAAAAAAGATATCTTAAATGGTAATCTCTTCACCCAAATCATCCTATGCCCTACATGGATCTCTCCTTATTCTAACAAATTCCCAAGCAAATTTAAAACTAAACTCCCCCTTACTTCAAGCATCCAGTAAGGCTTATCAATCTCCATATTACATATTGGAGGCTTGATATTTTGGACAATATGGTCAGCTATATCTCCAGGTAGAATCTCCCTCAATCTTTGTTCATCCCATTCTCCACCTTGTAACACCTCATTCACATTTAGAATTTATTCATCACACACAAAATCCGTAGGAGTAACATAATACAAGGCCCCCAAACCTGTCCAATTATCAAACCAAAACCTGGATTAGCCCATCCTAGGCTGCCATGCAATTTGGTGATCTATGGCCTCCCTACATTCCAACATCTTCCTCCAAATGTGTGAGCCATATCTCAAAGGCACTACAATAGCATTCATCTTATTGAGGTATTTTTGGCACACAAATGAACTCCAAAGTGATGGTTTTGTACGAAAATTCCACCATAGCTTGCAAAAGAGAGCCTTAGAAATATCATGAAGAGACCTAATTCCAATACCTCCTTCTTCGTATGGTAAGCACAAAGTGTCCCAAGAGGCCCAATGCCTACTACCCCCTTTAATTGAATTACTCCAAAAGAACCTAGCCATAAACTTGTGTAGTTTATTGATCAGAAACTTAGGAGCATTAACTGCAGACAACAAATGTATAGGCATAGATTGTAAGACATGTGAGATCAATATTTCCCTTCCACCTATAGACAAATCTTTCCTTTCCAAGATTGCATTTTCTCCAGCACTTTATTCATTAAACCTTGATAATACTCCATCTTTCTTCTTGAGTAAAATATAGGGCATCCCAAATATGTGAACGGGAAGTCCTGCCTACTAATCTCAGTAACAAACTCCACCCTCCTTACCACATCCTCTTCTACCAAATGGTGCAAGTACACTACTGATTTTGCCTTATTTATTAACTGTCCAGAGGCTGCCTCATATGCTGCCAATACCTCCATGATTAGCCTCAATGAAAATTCATCTGATAATGCAACGATAATTGTATCATCGGCATAAGCTAGATGATTTTTATCTTAGGACTCCACTTTGGTAAACCAAACCCCGAAAATAAGGCACCTTATGTAATGAATTCAGACCCCTTGAGAGTGCCTCAGCTGCCAGGATAAAAAGAGTAAGAGAGAGTGGATCACCTTGTTTTACACCTATTGATGATTTGAAGAAACCATTTGGTTGACCATTCACAAGAACTGAGTACCATTTCCTGGAGATTATACCATATACCCACCCTATAAACATCTCATCAAACCCCATCTTCCTTAGCACCTTTGTCAAATAGAGCCTTGACAACCTATCGTATGCCTTTGTCATGTCTAGTTTCATAACTACATTAGGTCCTGCCCTAGTTCTTCACATAATGTCAGTTATGATCTCCTGTGTCAACAACACATTTTCCACAATACTTTTACCTTTTACAAATCCTGCTTGTTCATTAGAGATTAAATTAGGCAGTAAAGAAACTAACCTTTCATGCACGACTCTGGAAAACACTTTGTTGATGAAATTGCTCAAACTAATGGGCCTCATGTCCGAAAATGTATTAATTTCTTTATTCTTTGGTAATAAGACTAGGTTTGTATGGGTGATAAACCTAGGTAATTCATGACCATTGAAGAAAGCCTTCACCATCTCCACCACATCATCCCCTATGATATCCCAACAAGCATGATAAAAACTCGCACAGAAGCCATCAGGTCCCCTAGCACTATCCCCATTTAAGCCAAACACTGCCTTCCTCACTTCCTCCCTTGTAGGTTGTCTTACCAATTCTTCATTCTGAGCATGATCTATCATCCTTGGTATATGATCAATTATACCAAATGAGGATGGGATATTTTCTTCACGAAATTGAGTCTCAAAGAATTTCACTGCCTTATTAGCCAATTCTGCCCTATCTTCAACCCTATCACCATCATTGTTCTTAATGCTTTTCAATTGTAATCTCTTCCTTTTACCATTCACATGGGCATGGAAAAACTTGGTATTTCGATCTCCATCACAAAACCAGTTCATCCCTGACTTTTGTTTCTAGAATTTCTCATCTAAATCCATCAGCTTAAATAACTCAGCTTGTTCCTTATGAAGCCTCTCCCTATTTTTCAAAGTAGGGTGCAGTTCAAATTGTGCTTCATGAAATTTAACAACTTCTTCAAGACTTGCAATTTTCTGAAATATGTCACCATAAGTTGCCCTACTCCAAGTCGTTAGAGCTTGTTTCAACTTATTCATCCTCCTCATGACCATTGAATCAGTCTCCATGATCAAAGGGTGAAGTTGTCTCTCCACACAGAACTTCAATCCTTCAATAATTGCTTTTTCCCCAACTACAATGTTTGTTTCCTCACCTATCTCCTTTGCCTCAGCATATATCAAGTGCCCCTCATGATATATGAGACAAAAATCATATGAGCTAGGACCCGGATTTCCCCTTGATGCACCATCTGTGTTACACTTGAGCCATCCTTTATAAAGGAACTGCCATGTGACTCTTTTAGTGACTACAACTGGCTTGCAGTTTTCAAAGAATCTGATCATCTCTGGCCACAAAAGAGGAATTCCATTTAACCAAGGATATCTCACTTTTTCTAAGTAATGCAATTTCTTATTAACTTTATGAATCACCCTATTAGTAGACACTGTCCCTCATGCTTCATTGTATTTCTTCTCTTCCATATTTCCCATAAGATCACTGCTGGAGCTGCCTGAAATAGAGGCTTAAGTCTAGGACAACACTTTGCATTCCACCATTCCCTTATAACTTGATGTACCTGGATGAAATTGATCACCAGACCAGCAGCTTGAGTAAATGTCTTCCACACCTTTATTGCAATATCACTTGTCAAGAACAAATGCTGAAAAAAGGCTTCTTGTATTGGAGTGCAACACCAACACTTGGATACTACCATATACCCCCCTTTCCTCCAAAAATCATCATTACGAATTTTTCCTTTCCAAACCCTCCACAACAAAAATGAAATTTTGAAAGGTAGCTCTTTAGTCCACAACTTTGCAAGTTCAAGACTACTTGGCTCCTTATGCCTAAAACTTCTCCAAGCACTACTAAATATAAACTTACCTGACGATGTAGGCATCCAACTTGGCTTGTACCATACATTAATATCATTAACAAATTCCACATTTTGTCTAATGTGATCTGCAGTCTCCTGTGGGAATGTTTGATCCAGTAATGCATCATCCCACTGCTCCTCAACTCTCAAGTCAGCAACATCTTGTATTTCATCATTAATAGGAAATTCTGGAGGCACTACATGATATAAAGCCCCTAATCTAGTCCAATTCTCATGACAAACATTTGTATCTCCCCTATTCATTTCCCATAATATTTCATGTTCGACCTCTTCCCTTGCCTCTAACATTTTCTTCCAAACATGAGAACCCTCCCTGAATTGAACCACCAAAGGTAACTCTTTCTTACAATACTTATTCCACATAAAGTTGGACCATAATGTTTTAGATGTTCTAAACCTCCACCATAGTTTTTCAAAAAGGGCTTTTGAGACATCACTCAATGACCTAAAACCTACTCCCCCCCTCCTCCTTAGGAAGACATAGGTTTTTCCACTTTGTCCAGTGCCTGCTCCTACCTTCATCCTTATTGCTCCAGAAAAATCTTGCAAACATTTTGTGAAGATGGTCAATAACATTATCAGGCGGATCCAGTACTGATAGGATGTGTGTAGGCATACTTTGAAGTACACTAGTGATCAGTGTAGCATTTCCTCCATAAGATAGTAATTTTCCTTTCCACTAGGCAGAGCCTAAGGCTAGGTTTATTAATACTAAAAAGGAAAAAATAACCATATAGGAAGAGTACAAATAAGGGGGGACAATAGCACTAGTATTGTAGCCTCTATGCCTTGGCTATATAATCACTCCTTTATGCCTCCCAATGCCCTTATGGCAGCCTCATGTAGAGGAATCATGGTGTAGCTTCCGCCAAAGTCTCATGAGGGCATATAATCTCATAGCCATTTGGAATTTCCAAAGGAATAGGGCTAGAGCAACACAAACTTGGCTAAACCTTACCTTACTTACTAGCATGCATGCAAAAATAAAGAACTAGCTAGAACTAGGTATTGTATGATCATCATAGAGTTTATAACATACTCTATGATGACATCACATAAAATTATGATAATGTGATGGTAGAGTAAAAATATGTAGAAATAACAGCGATGTACTCCCTTTTCTAATTTTGTGAAATCTTCAACTTGTAGATGCTTGTCTTCATCCTCTACCCTATTCAAAATGTCTTCAAATTTCATTCCTACTTCTTTGAACGGGTGGACTTTGTTGACGTTTTTGGATAAACCTATTTTGGCTTGGCAACTCTCATTGGGAGTCGCCTTATGTTCACATATTCACTCAAATTGCCGTCCCAAATTTTTTCTCTTGTGTATGTCTTCTTCTTTTTCCCGTCATAGATAGGTGATAAGTCACTTTTCCTTGTGCCTCTTCCCGGTATTGATTTAGGATATCATCTTCCTCACCCTATACATATATATATTCCTGCCCACAATCACCGGATTTGGCATGTCTCGATCAAATAAAACAGTAAAATAGTAAGGTTAGCCCAGTTTGTGTTGCTCTAGCCCTATGCCTTTGGGAAGATATCCAAATGGCTATGAGATTATATGCCCTCGGTGTGTTGCTCTTACCATTTTACTGTTTTATTTGATGGAGACATGCCAAATCCGGTGATTGTGGGCAGAGATATATATGTAGAGGCTGAGGAAGATGATATCCTAAATTAATATCGGGCAGAGGAAGCAAGAAAAGGTGATTTATCACCTATGCATAGTGGAAAAAGCAAGAAGACTCGAACAAGGGAAAGAAGTTGGGACGGCAGGGTGAATGAAGATGCAAATATAAGGCGACTTCCAATGAGAGTTGCCAAACAAAAACAGGATTATCCAACTACGTCAACAAAGTCCAATCGTTCAAAGAAGAAATCATGAAAGTTGAAGACATTTTGAAGAGGGTAGAGGAGGAAGACAAGAGGTTACAAGTTGAAGACTTCATAAAGTTAGAGAAGATAGGACATAACTGTTATTTCTACATATTCTTCTTCTACCATCACATTAGCATAGTTTTATGTAATATCATCACAGAGTATGTTATAAACTCTGTGATGATCATAGAATATTTAGTACTAGCTAGTTCTTTCTTTTTACATGCATGCTAGTAGGTGAGTCATTGTATTTGCCTCAATAGGATTAGTAAGGTAAGGTTAGCCCAGTTTGTGTTGCTCTAGCCCTATGCCTTTGGGAAGATATCAAAATGGCTATGAGATGATATGCCCTCGTGAGACTTTGCCGACATCTACACCATGATTCCTCTGCATGAGGATGCCATAAGAGCATGAGGCGCAGAGGAGTGATTATATAGCCAAGTCATAGAGGCAACATTACTAGTGCTATTGTCCCCCTTAGTTAAACAAGGCGACCCATTATCCCTGACATTATTTATTTTGGCTTCTGAAGCTCTATCTAGGGGATTGAACTCTTTACATAGAATTCCATACTTTCGTGGATTTGGATTGCCAAAATGGAGTCCAAATATCATCTTGCATACGCGGATGATACTATCATTTTCTCGTCATTTGATGACAATCCACTGAGATTATTTATGGGAGTGCTGGCAGCTTACGAATCTGCCTCGGGGCAGTTGATTAACAAAAATAAATCGGTTGTGTACATGCACAATTTAGCAGATGATGAAGTGGTGAGCAATTTGCAAAGGATAACAAGTATTATTAAACAGGAATTCCCTTTTACATACCCTGGGTGTCCTATTTTTATGATAGAATATGTATGGATTATTATCAAGGTTTGATGAATAAGGTACTTGATAAATTGCAAGACTGGAAAGGAAAATTGATGTCCATAGGGGGAAGGGTTGTTCTGATAGTGCATGTACTTCAAAGCATGCCAATTCACCTACTTTCTGCTGTAAATCCTCCATCATATGTTATTAATAGGTTACATAAAATTTTTGCTCAATTTTTTTGGAGTAACACTGTGGGAGTGGCAAATAGACATTGGGCGTCGTGGAACACAATGTGCTTTCATTGTGAGGAATAGGGTGTGGGATTTCGATCTCTTCATGATGTTTCTACGGCTTTGTTTTTTAAGCTTTGGTGGAACTTTAGAACAAAACCAAGCTTATGGAGCTCTTTCATGAGCCAAAAATATTGCAAAAAATTGAACCCTATCATTGTTCCTTGGAGAGATGGATCACATATAGGGAGGAAGATATTGGAGTGTAGGGATCAAATTGAGCATCAAATTCTGTGGAAACCTATGATGGGATCCTCATTGTTTTGGTTCGATAATTGGACAAAATTAGGAGCGTTGTATTTTGTCACACCTGCTGATTTTTTCTGTGACGAAATTGTGCATAATCTATATGATGTAGTGGTGAATGGGAGATGGGATGAAATGAATATTAGGGAAATCTTACCTGAAGAACTGGCAGATCATATAATAATTCACTGCAAACCTCCAGTGATGTAAGATGACTTAGACAAACCAATCTGGATGTTTGAGTCAGTGGGCAATTTTAGTGTAAGATCAGCGTGGGAGTTTGTAAGACAGAGAGGAGAACATTGCAATGCATATACGAATATTTGGGTGAAAGGTTTGCCCTTTAAAATCAGTTTTTTCATATGGAATGTTTGGAAAAACAAATTACCCCTTGACAAATTCCTTGGTATCTCATGGCTTCAAAATGTTGGTGTTGCGGACAATGAAAAGAGGAAACACTGCAGCATGTGTTCTTTACATCACATGCTGCTACATTAGTTTGGAAATATTTCCTTGGGCATGCAGGTATATCACTGGAGGGACTAACACTACATCAGGCCATAGTTGGGTGCTGGACAGCTGACGTGTTGCATCGATTGAGGACAATTATGCAAACAGTACCTTCAGTGATCATTTGGGAGTTGTGGAAGCGAAGAAACAACATTAAGTATGGGTATCCAATCACTGTGAATAGAGTGATATACCTAAGCTCCACCACGCTGCAGTCACTCGTCAAGGTAAGAAAACCAAGCATTAAAAACATCCCTCACAGGTGGCCAGATTTGATTAGAATGTTGGAGAAATATAAACCTAGGCTGAAATACACAAAGGTATTGTGGGAGTTTCCAACTGAGGGGTGGATCACAGTGAATACGGATGGGACCTCGAGGGGTAATCCGGGTAAAAGTTCCTATGGATATGTACTGAGAAATGAAGAAGGAGATGTTATGTATGTATGTGGCAAGGAAATACAAGAAGGTTCAAATACAGTAGCAGAAACAACAGCAATACTGGAAGCCTTGAAGTTTTGTGTCAAGAATGGATATATTCTTATTGGGCTGAGCATTGGTTCCATGATGCTTAAAAAAGTGATCACTGATGAGTGGAAGCCTCCTTGGAGTATAATTGGAATAGTTGAAGAAATAAAGAAGCTGATGACTAAGGCTAATGTAACAGTAAGTCATACATTGAGAGAAATAAATAGCCTAGGTGACCATATTCCTAATTATGCACTGGATACTGGACCAACTGAGTGCAACAATTTTGCTGAGTTGGATATTCATGGTCAAAGGTTGGTTAATAGTGATAAACTACAATGTCCATACCTAAGAGTACGAGTCGCAAGGAATTAACGATGGAAAAGGAGAGTAAGGAGTTTGTAGGAGCAGTTGTACATGATCCTCATACTAAAATCCATAAGGAGGAAAGTATGAAGGATAGTTTTATCACTAACTGTTTGTTCTTTGTTGCAGAAGAAGGCAATAGGTATTTAATATATTAATGCAGTGCACTCAATCCAACGAGAGGAAATTAGGAATATACAAAGGCATAACTTTAATCAAAACCAGTCTAAATGAGGATGCTATGGCAATAGAGTGCTTATCCTTTGAAATAGAGAAAATTGAGGAGTTGTTCGACACCTCAAATACTAAAGAACATAGGCACTGAAGTCTGGATATGTATCAACAATTGAAGACGCAAATAAGCACGGGGAAAATAAAGATCAAGGAGCATGAGACACCACTGGAGCTGCATATGCAAATCCTTTGGGAAGAGGAAATGCAGAACAAAAAATGTTCTAACTCTTTCTTTTGTTTTGCAGGTACAAATTTGATAGTCATGACATACACATGCATGTCACTGAGGACATAACCACATTGCTCAAAAATCAACAAACAAAACTCCTTAACAGACGTGGTGTTTAATCTTGAAAGGCAATGCGTGGTAATACATACAGGAAGTCAGTCATTTCGACACAGGTTTTTCTGTTCGTCATACTTTGTGGTGGAAACTCTGTTGGTGGTATTAGTGCTTCACACTCATTCCAACGAGAGGAAATAACAGGTATACATAAACACACGAGAAAGGAATGACAGTGTGCTGCCCAGAATTCACGGCAGCTATTGTGGTTCATTGATCTTAGCAACATATGGAGGATTTAGACAGATGGAGCAGGAGGAGGGTAACACATCAGATGTTCATGAAGTAATCCACAAAAATACAAACATAGATAGTACGCAAGTCCCACGCACAGATGCTCACAACACAAACAAATGGATAGATGTTCGCAGATGGTGCAAAGAAGCAGGTAGCAAGTTAATAGCTAGGGAAGGAGCCACGATAACTGGAAAGACCCACTCATTGTGGAAGCAGCAGTCCTCAAGCAGCTTTTGGGATACAAAATTACTATGGCAAGTATGGATGAGGAAAAGATAAGACAACATAAGAGAGGGACATGGGACATCATACTGTAGGACTAATGAAGCAAGAGCTGAAGAAGGAAGCTCTCATAGATATACAAAAGGAATACTCAGTAGCTTTGGGGATGCAGTACCTAGATATGTTTGTAATAGGCTAGTTTTTCTGCAATTCTTAGATAGTAGTTTACATATCGCTAGTAGACCATATCGTAATATCAATAACGGGTCTCACAAGCCCAACATTGATAATAGGATCTATGTAGTTCACGTACAATATCGTCTCACAAATGTGAGACAACAAATTACTTTATGTTACGTTTATTTTTAATTAAATAAAAAAAAACTAGCCCTAGGTGCTCAGCCTAGTGGATTACTAAAAAAAACCCCAAAAAAACGCCCTCTCATCTCTCCTCTCTTTCTTGGGCGACATGGAGAACTAAGGGCTGCCATGGACGTGCAGGCCTCTCCCCTGCTTCAATAAGTGGGAGAGATGGATCCCATCCATTAAACGAATACATATGCTTAATTATTCACGTCAAAATCACAACAAGTAACCAAAACAATCCTTAAACATGTCCAGCATGTTCATGGACGACTTATGATACAATTTTCGTTTAAGGAACTTGAGGAATATGCAGATGAAGAAGGTATTCACCAAGCTGTAGTGATGAAGCTCTCATATGGTGCACCAGATTTGCCGGAACTATGAAATTTAATTCCAACACAGTTTGGGATTAAAGGTCGTTGTTTGATCGGCTTGCTCGCGTTTCGACAATTGTTGATTTGTTATGGTGTTTATGACGATTTTGTAACAGTTCTTTTGAAGCAGGTTGGTTATTTACAGTACAAAGGAAAACAACAGTAATATCGTACATTCCCATAGACTCAAGATTACAATCCTAAGGTTGAGACGTCAAAAACAGTGGCATGAGTGTCGTTTCCAGATTTGTCGACGAACCTGTTCGCCAAGAAACCTTTACTGTCAATCGTATCAGCTGTGGGAAAACCTATTGCAATAGACAAGGCCACACAATCTAGGACAAGACCTAGTACAAATAGAGTTAATGTAGTTCTTGATCTCCTTGACAAACATCCCAAAAATATGAAGTTACAATTTATCGACGACAAATCTGGTAAGGTTTTTGATCATATACAGGAGTTTGTATTTGATAATCTTCGATCATATTGTAATGTGTGCAAATGAAAAGGACATTTTGGTGAAGATTGTCGTTCATTTATTAAAAGGAATAGGGCGAATGATGATATGCAACAGGAGGAAAATTTGATCGATAGCACTGTCAATAGGAATGTGTTCTGCCTGCTGAAGTTTTGGCTTTAGCTGAGGAGATGAACAAGGTGGAAAAATTAAAAGGTTATTCTAGGGACTATTAAATACTAAGTGGCAACAAAAAACTAATGCATCAAATCGTGTCGATATTCCAGATGATCGATCTCTAGCTAGAGTCTCCAGTGCACTTAATTTGGTTAGGGAAACAGTGATGATGAAGGGGTCTGACCAGGTTGTTAATGCTGGTAATGCGGGTGAAGGAGTTGTTGAGAATCGAGTGGAACATGTGATTTCTAAGAATGCCACAACTGATCGAGTTTCTGTCTCAAATACTAAGGGAGCTGGTCAACAAATATATACTTCTAATTCGCAACATATAGCAGATGTTCGTGGTGCTGTGATAGCTCTAGTTGCAGCAGCTCGTAATAATGTTGCTAAAGATATGGAGGCAGCTACATGCCTTGCATCTGCTCGAGGTTTAGCTAGTGTTCATAAGGATACAGGTGCCGGGCAAAAAATTGCTGAAGCTGGGCATCAAACAGTTAAAGGATATGGAATGCAACTAGAGAATGATGTGTGTGTCTCGAATGCCACTGGTGAGCAATTAGCTACATGAACTACAGTACTTGTGAGTAATGTTTCTCATGTGTTAGAGGGGGAAAAACAGGCTGGTGGAGTTGTTTAAAATCACTGGAAAGGGGTGAATAAATCACCTTGCAAGAAGTAAACTCCAAGTCTTGAAAATTAGATTCTACCATCAAAGGCTATTGGAGTTACAAACTCTTTTGATGCTTTGGTGAATGAGGGTGAGCATGTCAATGAGGAGCAACAGATGGCTGATGAAACACAAGCAGTTGCTGGTGATGGAAGCAGGGTGCGCGAAGGTGTTAAGAGTGCAGTTGGTTTAGAGCAGCAAAATTTGGTCGATGCAGCTGATAAGTCTGCTTCAGTCAAAGCAGAAAAGTCTGCTGCTGAAATCATTTCAACTGGGGAAAATCTTACTACAACAGCTGCTACAAAATTCTAGGAGCAACAGAATTTGTCAAAGAGCATGATAGAAATTTGAGGCAATCGTTTCAGCTTAGTACGAAGTTGGAACTGGTGCGTGGAGATACAGGACAACTCGCATATAGCTCGTCAACTCCAACCTTGCAATTCTCCAGCCCACTTGTGGAAAAGATTATTAAAGAGGCCTAGGCAGCAATGTCAACACACACCAATATGTTTAAACAACCAATCGTCACATTGAACAAATCCGTGTTTGAAGTTGCTACACAATCTATGGAGTCGTGTGGAGAACATGGTGGTGATCATGGACAGTTGGTGTTGTCCACAGGAAACAACAATGAGGTTATTAAAGCAAGTGTGAGCACAATGGCAATTAAATCTAAGCTATGGGCTGACCAACCTGAATATGATGATGATGAAGACTGGCATGTTGATTTTGCAGATGATTCTACTGATGAAGGTGAGAGGTGTAGTGGTGACGAGGAGATGTTATCAGTAGGTTCACCATCTTTTCCAAAAATTGGAAGTACTTCCAAGTTAGGATCATTCAACAAGCTTAATGCTAAAGCTCCTGATTTTATCCCCAAGTCTAGGATGCAACATAATACAACTAGTTCAGCTGTGATTGAATTTCCAGTAGCACAACATCATGGGCAGCAGTAGATTTTGTCGAGCAGTCCAGCAGCTAGTTTACCAGTAACAAAACAACCTGGGCGTCAACAGATTCCAATTGGTTTTAGAGGGGATGATCAAGACTTAGAAGAAAATGTAACTGAAGCTAGCTCGATGGTAGGGCAGTTACAAGGCAAACTGGGAAGCATCAACAATTTAAATGATCGACAGGAAGCAACAATAAATCCATAACAACAGCGGGTTATTAAAAGCAATCAAAAATTAGTCGAGCAATCACTAGGAAAGGGGCAGCAAAAACAGAACTCAATTGTTCCAGTTATTAGCTTGGAGGAAAGAAAGTTCCCGGATGCGATGATAAGTTCCAAAGATACAAATCTGCTTAATCTAACATCTTGTAGCACAAGTCGTGTGAACAAAAACAAGAATAAAGGGCAAGACAAAGAAAAACAGCAAAATAAGGCAATTATGGCTAATTTACAAGAGGGAAATACTTTGACGACACAAGATTTGGATCAACATATGCCACCTCCAGTGAAAGTAGCCAGATATACATATGAAGAAGGTGAGGAAGATGATATTTTAAATCAATATCGCACAGAGGTAGCGAAAAAGGGTGATTTATCACCTATGCATAGCGCCAAAAGGAAGAAGACACATAAAAGAGAAAAAAGTTGGGATGGCAGGGTGAGTGAAGATGGAAACATAAGGCGACTTCCGATGAGAGTTTCCAAACAAAAACAGGTTGTTCCAACTATGTAAACAAAGTCCACCCATTCAAAAAAGAAAACATGAAGTTTGAAGGCATTCTGAAGAAGGTTGAGGATGAAGACAAGCGGCTACAAGTTGAAGACTACACAAAATTAGAGAATAGTGAGCATCATTGTTATTTATACATATGTTTATTCTACCATCACTTTAGCATAATTTTATGTAATGTCATCACACAGTATGTGATAAACTATGTGAGGATCATACAATACCTAGTTCTAGCTAGTTCTTTCTTTTTACATGCATGTTAGTAGGTGAGGCTTTTTTAGGACTCTATAGGATTAGTAAGGTAAGGTTAGCCCAATAGTGTTTTCCCTGGTCCTATGCCTTTGGGAAAATACCCAAACGGCTATGAGATTATACGCCCTCGGGAGACTTTACCAGCAGCTACACCATGATTCTTTACATGAGGCTGCCACATAGGGCATTGTGAGGCGCAGAGGAGTGATTATATAGCCAAGGCATAGAGGGAACACTACTGGTACTATTGTCCCCCTTAGTTGTATTATTCCTATGTGGTTCTTTTTTCCTTTTATATTATTAATAAAACTAGCCCTAAGCACCTGGCTAGTGGATTTGATAAAAAAAAAACCTACCAACCCACGCCTAGAGAGAGAGGCTCTAGTGATTTTAGGCAATCTTGAGGCGACTAGTGAGAGAAACTCTTCCCATGGCCTCGCCGGCCGGTGGCCAGCCACATGTTGTGGCTAGGGCACCACCACAACCTTCCCCCAACATAGCCCAATCACCTACACCCCTCAATAACAACAACCCACCGCTGGATTGCTCCAAAATGTTGAAACCTAGTACTTTGAACACTTCCATGCAGTAACGTGCGAACAATGTCGAGCCAATTCAACCTAGACGTGCCAATCTGCTTAATTGACAACATGTAATTGAATTTACGGAGGCAGAAGTAGATAGGATGAATGTAATTGAAGGATTTCAATATGCTGTGGTGGCCAAATTCTCATACGGGTGGCCTAAGCTCAATGAAATACATAAAATAATTCCAATGCAATGTGGAATTAGAGGTGAGTGCAATATTGGGTATATACGTGATAGACATGTGTTAATTAGAATGACCCTATGGAAAGATTTCATTGATTTTACGTCCAAAACAGTTTACTATATTAAGGATAATGTGGGACGTGAATATCAATTGAGAACATTGATTTATGATCATAAATTTAAGGTAGGTGAATAAACTCCTAAGGTTGTTGCCTACATTTTTTGTAGGAATGCTTGTTTTCTTTGGCTTCAGTGGTTGGCAAACCACTTCACCTAGACATGGAAACCATCAATAAAACAAGACCTAATTGAGCTAGAGTTAATGTTTTGGTGGACCTATTGGTAGATAAACCTAACAAAGTCAGGATGGATATTCGTAATGAGGTGACAAAGGAAGTTAGAAGTGAATGGGTGAATATCAATTATGGTTATTTGACTAAGTACTGCAAGGAGTGTAAGCTACAAGGGAATGACATGAATGAGTGTTGGAGGCTGCACCCAGAACTGGTGGAAAACCAAGGGCAGGAACGAGTTGACAAGGAAGCTAGAGCACTGACTACTGCTCCAGCTAATAAAAATCAACAAGGTCCTCTTATGGTGTTGTCAATATAGTGGGAAACGTAACTGGGAAAGGTAAGGAGCAATGGAAAGATGTGAGAGATAATCGACAAAATAAGGGAAATAAACAAGGAGGTAATCAAGGTGATGCTAGAAAAGAGATGGTTCAAGTGAATCGAGGTAAGACCCAACAATTGCAAGTCAAGAATGCCAATAAATTTGCAATTCTGGAGATTGAAGATGATGAACAGGAGAATGATAATGCATTGGCAATGGTGACACAAATCTCAGCCCCTCCTGTTCCTATAGTTAACAGGAAGGGGACACACAAATTTCCTAAGCCTAGGTCTCCTGGAAAACAGCTGAATGCAACTGCTCCAGCATATGATCCCAGCACTAATGGATCTAATGCTAATAAGGAAGGGCGTGGACATGCTGATAATGAGGCAGTACAACAAGTAGATCATGCAAGAAATGAGGAGATAAGGAATAAAGAGTCTACTGCACAATGGGTACAAAGAGCATTTAATGGAGTTATGGTGGCTACTAATAGGTCTTGCCAAGAAGTTCCATCACAAGAAACTAGGGTGGAAGGGGATTTAGTCAAAAACATGAAGAACATGTCTCACAAAGAAGTAGATAACAGTGGTGAAATATTTCAAACTAATGAAAAAGTTAAGTGGAGTGGAGGTAAATTATGGGCTGATCAACAATTTGAAGAAGATTCAGAAGAAGGTGAAATCCCGGATTTGATGCAAGCTGAAAAAGATTCAGATGTAGATGTCAATGAGTAAGACCAAAGTGTAAATGGGGATGAAAATGCCAACAAAGACACACAAGAAAAGATGTTGGAGAATATTGAGAATGTGCTACTATTAGAAAGAAACATGTTGGAGCAAGGGAGAGGAGAAAGGAGCCCTAAGAATGCACAAGGGAACCCTAAAGAGTTCGAGGGTAACCCTAGGGATGATAGAGTAAACTCTATGGACGTTAATGTCAATATGGGGGATCTAGGTGGAACTAGGGTTGATACAATTATGGAAAGGGCATCAGGTGTTAAGGATCATGGTGTGGGAGTTGGGAAAGAGCAACTTCACAAGGGGCACTCTACTGAAAATAATTCAGTGGTTAATAAGGGAGGAAAGAAACAAGACAATCGAGGGAATCAACAAGTAATCCACAAGCAAAATCAGGAGGTTGTAGAAGCTAGTAGAAGAAAGAGCTAAAGAATTAGAAGATAGACTGGACAAAGATTGTGATGAAGAATCAATGGCCCAGAATTTCAAAAATATAGCAAGGCAAGGGGATTTATCACCAAGATGTATGGAGAAGGCAAAATCGGGAACTAATGGGAGAAAGAAGGTAGTGAAGGAGCCAGTGAAGGATGCAACTATTGTTCCTACAGCTGGAGTGCAAACTAGAAGGTCTCTATCTAAATCAACCAACCTCTAATGGATGCCCTAATATGGAATATTAGGTCTGTAAATACTATGCAGGCTTTTGAGAGGTTAATAACAATGAATAGGCAGCATCACTTTGAGTTCATTGGACTTTTGTAACCAATGCAACAAGCAAGTAAAATAGATATGTATAGATGCAGAATTGGATTTGCTCAGGCCATTGCCTACATCTCCAACAAGATTTGGGTGTTCATTGATGAAGTATTTGATGTTGAAATTGTTTACAATATGGTGCAACAACTCACTTTAAGATTAGTCCACACTGAGACACACGTGGAATTGGCCTTAACATTGGTGTATGCAAAGTGTGATTCAATAGATATGATATAGCTTTGGGAATCTTTGTACAATCTAGACAAGGACATGGCTCTCCCATGGATTGTAGGGGGGGGGGGACTTTAATGTGATTTGGGG
>ML350608.1:0-43393 GCA_005239505.1 Nicotiana paniculata | reverse complement strand
ATTTTCTTGATGTTCTTGTTTGCTGCTTCAACTGCACCATTCGCTTTGGGTCGGTAAGGGGTCGAGTTGCGGTGTGTTATCTGGAACTGTTCACACAACTCTCTCATCAAGTTACTATTTAGATTTGCGGCGTTGTCGGTGATGATAGTTTTTGGGATACCAAAACGACAGATGATATTCGTGTGCACGAAATCCACTACCACTTTCTTAGTGATAGATTTGAACGTGACAGCCTCAACCCATTTCGTGATATAGTCGATAGCGACCACGATGAATCTGTGCCTGTTGGAGGCCCTTGGCTCGATTGGCCCAATAACATCCATTCCCCAAGCAACAAATGGCCAGGGTGCTGACATGGTATGCATTTCTGAAGGTGGCGCATGGATTAGGTCGCCATGTATTTGACACTTATGGCACTTCAGGACGAAACCGAAGCAATCTTTCTCCAAGGTCATCCAATAATATCCAGCCTGCAAGATCTTCTTTGCGAGGACGTACCCATTCATGTGGCGACCGCATACTCCTGAATGGACCTCGCCCATGATTTTTTCGTCTTCTTTGGCGTCTACACATCTTAATAGATTTAAATCTGGTGTCGTTTTGTACAGTACTTCCCCACTTAGGAAGAAAATGCTGGTGATCCTCCGGATGGTTCTCTTTTGGTCTCTGTTGGCCTGCTCAGGATATTCTTTTGTCTTTAAAAACCTTTTAATATCATAATATCATGGTGGGACGTCGGACTCTACTTCGATTGTGTTGCAGTAACCATGTCGCTCTTTGATTTGGATCTCCAACGGGTCTATGCGAACGTTACCTAGATAGGGTAGCATTACAGCTAGAGTGACCAAGGCATCGGCTAACTCGTTATGGCACCGAGGAGTATACCTGAACTTGTCGGTTTTGAATCATTTGCTGAGATTCTCCACATGCTGTCTATAGGGAAGGAGTTTGACATATCGAGTCTCCCACTCTATCGAGCCTGCTTGATGACCAAATAGGAGTCCCCTATGATCAACAAATCTTTTACATCCATGTCAATGGCCATGTTCATGCCCATTATACAAGCTTCATATTCGGCGGTATTGTTTGTGCAGAAGAAACAGAGATGGGTCGTGGCTGGGTAGTGTTGTCCCGCGGGTGAAATAAAGATTGCCCCAATCCCGATTCCTTTCGCGTTGGCCGCTCCATCAAAAAACATTTTCCAAGTGTCGGCACCTTCCGAGATTACTTCAACGGAATTGATTTTTTCATCCGGAAAATAAGTGTTTAAAGGTTGGTATTCGTCATCGACCGTATTTTCGGCTAGATGATCGGCCAATGCTTGGGATTTTATAGCCGTGCGAGTGAGCAAGATTTGCCATTTGGCTAATCTCCCGGTGGGCATTGGCTTTTGGAATATGTACTTCAAAGGATCCAGCCTCGTGATGAGGTAGGTGGTGTAAGCCAGCAGATAATGTCTGAGCTTTTGAGCTACCCAAGTTAGAGCGCAGCAAGTCTTTTCTAACTGAGAGTATTTGGCCTCGTAGCTTGTGAATTTCTTACTTAAGTAATAAATGGCTTGCTTTTTCCGTCCGGTCGCATCGTGTTGCCCAAGAATACACCCAAAGGAATTTTCTAGCACCGTCAGGTATAGGAACAAAGGCCTCCCTAGTTCTGGTGGGACTAAAATCGGTGGGTTTGACAGATATTCTTTGATCTTGTAAAAAGCGCTCTGACATTCATCTGTCCACTTGATGGTCGCATCTTTTTTCAATAGCTTGAATATAGGATCACTTGTTGAGGTCAACTGAGCGATGAACCTGCTGATGTAGTTCAACCTACCCAACAGACTCATAATTTCCTTCTTGGTTCTCGGGGGCGGAATGTCCCGGATGGATTTTATTTTTGTCGGATCCAGCTCGATGCCCCGTCGACTGACTATAAATCCTAGTAATTTTCCGTACGGAGCTGCGAAAGCGCATTTGGCTGGGTTCAACTTCAGATTATACTTGTGCATGCGCTCGAAGAATTTTCTCAAGTGTTGCCCATGGTCGTTTTGGGTCCTGGATTGATCGATCACGTCATCCACGTATACCTCAATCTCCTGATGCATCATGTCATGAAATATGGCAGTCATGGCCCTCATATAAGTAGCCCCAATGTTTTTTAAACCAAACGGCATGACTCGGTAATAGTATGTTCCCCAGGGTGTAGTGAAGGCTGTCTTTTCTGCATCTTCTTCATCCATCAACACCTGGTGATATCCAGCATAGCAATCGACAAAAGACCACACCTCATGTTTGGAACAATTGTCCACTAAGATGTGTATATTTGGCAGCGGAAAATTATCTTTGGGACTGGCTTTATTCAGATCTCGGTAGTTGACACATACTCAGACCTTTCCGTCCTTTTTAGGCACCGGGACCACATTGGCTAGCCAGGCGGTGTATTGGACCACTCGGCTTACTCCAGCCTTTAGTTGTTTAGCGACTTCTTCTTTGATTTTGTCACTCATGTCCGTTTTGAACTTTCTCTGCTTTTGTTGGATTGGTAGATGATCAGGGTACGTGGGCAATTTGTGCACCACCAAGTCCATACTTAATCTGGGCATGTCTTCGTAGGACCAAGCAAATAGGTCCTTGAATTCTAATAGGAGTTGAATCAAGGCATCTTTAGTACTTTCATCACCATGGACGCTTATCATGGTTTCTCTAATCTCTTCTTCACTGCCCAAGTTAACAAGTTCTGTTTCGTTTAAATTCGGCTTAGGCTTATTCTCGAATTGTTCTAATTCTCGATTTACTTCCCTGAAGGCCTTTTCTTCGTCGTATTCCAGTTCTTGATTAATTATTTCGAGGCTAGACGACGTATTAGAATCAAAGCAGGGAGTCCGCAAGCATGTCACGTTTTTTAAAGACGCATTATTAGGACTGAAAAATGAGAAAAGTAGACAAAAATCAGAGAGCATAGTAGACGATGAAATCTTTATTTTATTTCATTGAATTTTGGACATAGGAGGGTTTACATCGAAAATTTAAAGGCAAGAACTTAAACTTGAGTTACACCCTGAAATAACTCATAGTGCAGAAAAGATGGCAAAAGCTTAACTATCGAGACTCCCGCCGAACGGGGAATGGAGTAGCCTCCCAGTTTTGCAACTTGGCATCAGGTCCCATATATTGTACTTCGGCAGTGCTGGAGCCCTCTCCTGGTTGGACCATATGTGCCTCATACAACATTTGCCTCATTGCTCCGCATATTTCTTCTATTTCTTCGGCTGTGAAAACCTCTTCTTCTTCTTCCACTTATTTTCGCTTGGTAGATGATGTAGTGATATGTGGGATTGGCTGGGGCAATACCCAACCATTTTTCTTGTGTTGGTCAGCCCATGTTTCATCGTCTGGGGTAGCTTGAAACCCTATGCCGAAGAACTTTTTATTGACAGGCAAGGTGACGGGTTCTTTGATGCCTTGCAAAGATACCCCAAGCCCTTTTCTGGGCGTGTACCCATGTTTGATCATGTCGTTGGCGACCATAATTGAGGCGTTTGATAGGAAGGATTGAGGGCATGGGGTCCCTTCTTCATGTTGGTCTGCAACTACAATCTCGAAAGTCTGGTAGACTATGTGCTCGCTGCCCTCTCTTGCTTCCAGGCATGAGGCTAGCGGGTCCCTGTAGATGGATTGCTCGTCTTCCCCATGGACCACGATTTCCTGGTTCTCATATTCGAACTTAACCATTTAGTGGAGAGTGGACGGTACCACCCCTGCAGCATGAATCCAAGGTCTTCCCAAAAGATAATTGTAGGAGGTATTCATATCCATGACTTGAAATGTTACTTCGAAGTCTACAGGGCCGATTGTCAAAATCAGATCAATCTCCCCCATCGTGTCCCTTTTGACACCATCGAATGCACGGACGCACACATTGTTGGGCCTGATTCTTTCAGTCCCGATCTCCATTCTTTGTAAGGTTGATAGAGGGCAAATGTCAACCCTAGACCCACCATCCATCATAACTCTCTTCACGTAGTAACCCTCACATTTAACAGTTAGGTGGATAGCTTTGTTGTGGGTGGCCCCCTCCCGGTGCAAATCATTCTTGCTGAACAAAATCCAGTTGACCTCAAAAAATCGTTCTGCCATCCTCTCCATTTGTTCGACCGTGGTGTTGGCCGGAACATATGCTTCGTTGAGGGTTTTGATCAGGATCTTCTGATGCTCGCTCGAATTCATCAACAAGGACAGAAGAGAAACTTGGGCGGGGGATTTCCTGAGCTCTTCGATTATTGCGTATTCAGAGGTCCTCATGTTCTTGAAGAATTCCTCTGCCTCCCAGCACTGACTGGCCTTTTGGGGGGAAAACGTTTCATCTTGCTTTTGTTTAGCCTTTCCGGGTCGAGGTATTTCTCTAAAGTGTTTACATCGCCTGTTTCCCCGATAATCTCTTTCCCTTTGTATGTCACCACTAATCCGAGGTAATTCCATGGGACGGAAGTAGTATCCTTTATGGGGGTTTGCAACGCGCGGCTAATAACCACGGGCTCATTCAGCCTGGGTGAAATTATTGGCCCCCGTGTCGCATATGTCTGCTTTGGGATACATATTTTTGAGTCATTCATTATTGCCCTGTTGAATCGCAACCTTCTGGGAGGGCTCAAAACACTCTGCTCTTTCCTGCGTGCTTTGAGGATGTAAAGGACAGCATCTTTGGAGGGTCCCTTGTTTATCCCAGTATCGGTTTGTTCCATGACCTAGGGGACATGGTTGCTCTTTCTCATCTCTTTAGCTGCATTGGGTGCTGTCTTGGGTTTTCTTTCTACATTTGATATGGCGATGATGGCTTTTAGAGCCGGATCAAAATCCCGGTCCTCGCAAATCATGCCAATGACGGGCCCATGATTGTGGGCGGGCAGTGGATTGTTTGTAACATTGGGAGCTTCCTCGTCCCTTAGAACCACTTTCTTTTGTTCTATATGATTTTCCACGGCTCTTTTGAGATTCCAACAGTCCTCTATGTCGTGCCCTTTTGCTCCAGAATGATAAGTACAACTGGTACCCCTCCTAAATGAGGGTGATGGGGGGTTCTGCCCGTTTCGAGGTACAGGTTGTAAGAGCCCCATCTGTACCAACTTTGGGAAGAGACTAGAATATGGTTCCCCGATGGGAGTGAAATTAAATCTCCTTGGTGGTTCTCTGGGGTAGGCATTGTATGGGTGATCGTTTTGAGGCGGGCGTTGATTATATGGAGGTGGGGGACGGTGGTTATTTCTCGGGGGTGGAGTTCTATATTGATTGAATTGTTGTGGCAGCCTGGGATGTGGTTGAGCATTCATTACCGCATAAGGAAAATAGGGCGAAGCATAAGCTATATCTTGGGGAGGGTAATAATGCTGGGGGGCTTTAGGAAATGGGCGTGGGTACTGTCGAGGTTTCATGACATCGGAAACCATCATGGCCCCTTCTTCTTTCTTTTTTGTGTTGGCCGCAACCCCGGACCCACTTTGAATAGCCTGAGAGGTTGCTCTTATGGCAGATTGGCTAAGGATACGACCAGTTTTCAACCCGTTCTCCACCATTTCTCCAATTTTAATGGCTTCTGCGAATGGTTTGCCCATGGCGGACATCATATTCTGGAAGAAATCAGCTTCTTGCGCTTGTAGAAAAACGCTCACCATTTCAACCTCATCCATCAGAGGTTTGACCCTGGATGCTTGCTCACGCCATTTGATGGCGTACTCCCTGAAACTCTCTGAGGGTTTCTTTTTGAGATTGGAGAATGAGTTTCTATCGGGAGCGATGTCCACATTGTATTTGAATTTTCGGACAAAATCCCGGGCTAAGTCATCCCATATATGCCAACGGGATATATCCTGGTCCATATACCATGAGAATTTCTTCCTTCCCGCCTGCTCCCCTGAGTTGGTTGCAGTATCTTTTTAGGTAGGCTATGAGGTGTCTATGCCCGTCATATCTTTCGAATTTAGGGGTCTTGAACCCGAGAGGTAGATGGACGTGCGGGAACATGCACAGATCTGCATAGGACACATTTTTCTGCCCGCTTAGCTCTTGTATGTTTTTGAGGCTTTGTTCAATACTCCTCATTTTTCGGGTTATTTCTTCGCTTTCGAAGCTTTTCTTATCCTGTCCCAAAGTGAACTCGGGTTGAGTTTGTTGGAGATATGCATAGGGAGCAGCATGAGCAATGTCCTGATGGACGGATGGTGTTTGGAATGTGAACGCCGGTGGCTCGAAGCTTGGTCCGGAGATAGTTGGTGGGGCTGTGGCGGAAATGGGTGGTGCGGTGAAAATGTTGGAAGATGTACCAGAAAACAAAGCCTGGGGGCGAAACTCAGAAGGCCTTCTTGCAAAATGAGCCGACATGCTTAGATATCCAAATGGCGTGGCCGGGTAGCTTATGGGGATGTTGGACATCCCTCCTGCACTGGGGATTATCTCTGGGAATCCCGGGATAGTACTAGGTGGTTCCCTACCATTGGACCATGCGTCCCACATTTCTAGCATGCGGCAACGCATATCCCTATTTTCTTCGGCTGTTGCGGACTCCGATGTTGGAACGACAGGGTTTAGGTCTTCCACGGTGAAGTTGACAATTGGAAGGTGACTTTTAGAAGTCATTTCGATGTTTCCCTTCGATCTTATGATGTAAGGATGGGAAGCCAGGTTACCGCAAAACCAACCACCTTAAAATACCTTTAAGATTGAACAAACAAACGTTAGTTTTTTAAAACATAGACAAATTGCCCGTACGGGGTTTGCAGTGCACCTGATGTTTTTCTATGTGTCTTTGCCACAGCCGTGTACTTCATCCCGGCCTTATCTCTTGGTTTGTTTTTCTCTCAGCTATTATTTTTTCTTTTCTCGGTTATCGCGTCTGCTATTTATTTTTGGTTTATTTTCTTATGGTTATGATCGAATCCTTTGTAGATTGCCTACGTATCACGGCGCCGAGTGAATCAGACCATTGCGTAGTTCAATGTGGCTAAACCCAAAAGGCATATATCATTTTCTAAAGTCTTCATTCTAAGAAAAAATCCATTCATTAAATAAACGCTTTTGATTACAGAAGGTTAACAACCTTGACACACATTTTTCGGAAATATAAAGACTATTGTGGACTCAACATATGATTGTGACTGGAAAAGTGAAGTACACACTCGAAAATATCAAGAATACATTAGTGCTTCTGTTGCTCCAGAGGCCGGTATGGCATCATTCGGCGTTGCCACGGGCCTGCGTGCTATGTCTTGTCGGAGGCGGTACAGTTCGTCCATTGTCTTATGGACAAAGATCATAATGGCTGAAAAGAAAGTGGTCCGAGTCATATCTTCACATTCTTGACATTTGGTGACGATGTAGTCAGCTATCTCTTGGACCCTTCGTCTGATAATACCTTTCTCTTGAAGTAGGCGCCCGATTTGTTGGGATCTTGCTTCTAAAGTTTGGGCATCCTTGTGACTCTGTTCTTGCCATCGTTGCAACTCTTTTTCTAACCGAGCCATCATGGCATAGCATTGTTCCCTCTCTGTTTTAAACCCTTTTGCCTATTTGGCCCTCTCGTTCCCGATCGTGACCAATTTTTCTTTTCAAGCCCAGGACTTCCTGGTCATATTTCCTTTTTAGTTTCTGAATAAATCCCGTTCTTTCTTCTTCACTCCTTGCTAGTCTTGCACGAACTTCGGCCAGTTCTTCTTCGGCTTTGTCTAACTCATTCCCATAACTACATACTTTATGCCTTAAACTGTTGACAAGCCTTTCATCGGTCCTGCTTCTTTCTTGGTTCTCAGCAGCTATTTTCAGTTCCTGTATCTGGACCCGGAGGGCTTCATTTTCTTGAGCTAATCTATTTTTCTCTCCTTCGATTGAGACAGTTTTTAGAGTATTTTCGAAGTTGATTTCCCTAACCTGGGCCTCCAATTTGCTTATGGTGGCTCGGTAGCTGTTCTCTTTTTCTAACCAAGCCCAATGCTCTTGAGTTTGCTCGGTGAATTGTTGTACATGGGGTCTCTTTGCGGGTCGTTCTTGATCTTGATGTTCCCGACCTCTTACTCCGTACCAGGAGGTGTAGGCGGGTTCCACTTCCCCTTTTGATAAGTCTCTCACTCGAGTTTGAGGTTCTAAAAACCTGCAGTCATTCCGAATTTGACGGACCCTGCTTTCGGGGAAGGCAGCTCTTGGGCATAATTCAATGGCTTGTTGGCTTAAATCCTCGTCCTGGGGAACACCTTGCTTCCTCCCCAACTGGCGTAAGTCCCGGTGCGGGGCATATGGCTGAATGCTTTGCAAGCCCATTAATAGGAGATAGCAAACCTCATCCGACATATTGATAACCTCGTCGAGAGGGAGCCATCCGAACGTCCACTCGATTTGGTTGGCGGTTAGTGAGCTCAAGTAGGAGCGCCAGGCCTCCGTGCCTTCAGGGAATTGGTAGCCTTTTACCCGAGTGCTATGTTCTTCAATGCAGTTTAAACCGGTTAAACCATAGTTCATGTAGCCTGGGCGGTGGCAGAGGTGTTCAATCAGCCAGATTTATAGGAGCAGCTTGCACCCCTCGATGAATTTTCCCCCAGATTGGCAAATTGTCAGATCACGGTATATCTCGGCTAAANTGTTGATAGCCTCGTAACCCCGGGGATCTCCATAACGTCTGTAAAGAAAGTAGAAAGTGCAGAAGCCTTCGGACAAATGTGGGTCTTGGACGTCCCGGCTAATGTTCAACAGATCCAAAAACTTGTGACGAGTCACCACCCTGGGTGCCACTGGGTACCGACTTCTGAGTTTGTCATTGAGACCAGCATACCTCGCTATTTCCTCCAGCGTGGGTGTTAATTCAAAGTCCGAAAAGTGGAACACATTGTGGGCGGGATCCCAGAACGGTACTAGAGCTTTGACAATGTCCAACCTCGGCTTGATCTTTAAAAGGCCAGTAAATCCCCCTAAAGCTTTTATAACAGACTTTCTACTAGTCTCCCCAAGTTGGTCCACCACATATGGAGTCCCAGAGGGATTTCCTCGACTGCTTTGAAGGGAATGTTTTCAACTGTATTCATCCTGCACATTCGTTGTTTTATTAAGACCACAGAAAAGTGTCATTTTGGGTAAAAGGCTTACAGAAAATGGACCACCTTTGCGAATACGGCCTTTTAAAGAAGTGTCCGCGAATTGGGTTGAAATTTTAAAAAACACAGGTGGCCATTCTTGCCAAACGGCCTTTCGGCGCCCCACTTGGGCGATTAGGCTATAATTGCGTCACCTAATTTTATTTAAAGCTATACTTGTTTGATTTTGAAAAAAATGGAGTTGGACCCGATGAGGGTTGCCTACGTATCCCACACCAGTGAGAATCAAACCAAGCGTAGTTCGGGAAAATCTTGATTAACTAAAAATGTATACCCACTCATTTTGTTTTTGTATATTTTATTTATTTTATTTTTGTTTTTGTTTTAGAAATTTTGGCAGCGTTTCGGGATAAACACGAGGATTTACCAAAATAGGGTAAATTCTCTATTCTACCTCACTCTTGGTTTTTCTGCTCATCATTTTTTGTTTAGCTGGTCAATACACAAGTTGTGACAAATAAATGCATAGGTAGCAAATAAAATGCATCAGGGTAGTCTTTTATTTCGGGTACACCTGTCCTAGACGGACCCAACCCCTGTGTTGAGTCCCCTAAGTCAAATGCACATGATGCAAATAAGCGTTCCTACCAGGGATCCGGCATGAGGTTTTGTTATTCTAGGTTTAAATCTGGGGTTTTGTTCTAGACCAGGCTTACCCGAGCGGACAGCTCGAGCCGAGGTTGGGGCATCGTACCGGGAATACAGAAGCTTCGCCGGCTTTGCAACTTATCCGAACCTCGTTCTAAAATTTGGATATGACTCTAGCAGAAAAGAAGTCACACGAAGTGCACACTTCCCAGATGATTTAGAAGACTCAGAGAGAAGAGGGTTTCGGCACATTTTATATACAGTTCAGATAATGTCAAAGCGGTAAAAGCAGCATTTAGCAGATTAGGTTCAAATATGTAAAATGAGATAATAAAGCCAAATACAACAGTCATTCTAAGCTCGAATTCTTTAACCCTGAACCAGAGATTCTGGAGTATGCGGTCCCCAGCGGAGTCGCTAGAGCTGTCACACCTCTTTGCTCCACCCCCGGGAAGGTAATAAGGGAGTTTTTCCAATTAAAGTGACATTATTCGATTTTGGGATTATTTATTGTTTTTAGAGTCGCCACCCGGATTTTTGACGATGCTCCGGGACACCGTTTATTTTAATATCCCAAATCGAGGAATTTTTTGACTCTGTTTAAAATGTCTGCGAACCCGAAGTCCGGGTAAGGAATTCTATTAACCCGAGAGAAGGTGTTAGGCACTCCCGAATTCCGTGGTTCTAGCACGGTCACTTAACTATTAATATTTGGCCTAAGTTATCTGACTAAATACGTGTTTTAAACCTATTGTTCATTTAACTTTTATAATTTAAAACCGCTTTTGATATTTATGGATTTATCTTGAAACAAGTCACGATGGCGTGCACTCGTTTGTTTTTGGACATATTGTAACCGCGCCACATGAAATGCACCCACGATTACAACATGTGATCTTGATTATTGTTTGAAGTTGGAGTCGGGGACATGAGTTACTGCACCCGAGTGTGGATTACATAATCATGACTATGGTCATGATAGTAAAAATGCTTATTTGAAGCAATTATCGATCGTTCTCTAAGTTTTGTAATTTTAGTCTAAAAGAAGTATTTTTGGACTAAAGGATAGATATGTGTTTGAAATCGTCTAAGACTAAGTTAGCTAGTCTATGGATGAGTATTTGGGCTCATGCATACGCTTATAAGCATACAAACACCTTATTTACTGTTTTCAGCCTTGAATTGGTAAGCTAGAACTATCTATTGTTCTTTGTGAGGACTTTGTAATCTTGAAATGAGCTGAAAAGGGTACATGTACAGCTGTCAACCCTATCCTTTTGGGGCAGCTGTATCGTCCAGAACATTCCAGCCCCTTGAAATTCCCCTTCTATCCCTAAAGTATCTGATTTCCTGATATTTATTACCTGTTGTAACCCTTGGATTCCCTGAATTTACCATTGGGTAATCAGGGTTACTCTCTTAGGTTATTATTTAACTTTGGTTAGTTGAAGACTAATTAACCCATTCCAGTTAACTAGGGGTTGTTCTTGACTAGGGTTAGGTTAACTAATTAAAGGTTAATTGATTAAGTCCCCATTAGTCAACTAGGTTTAGCTTGTTAATTAATGTAAGTCAATCAGCTTAATTCCCTAACCAAAGTTAACTTATTTGGTTTGGTTAATCCCACTCAATTACTAAAAATCATAAATTTGACTAACTATTAAGCCTAGTTTAACTAATTTGTTTTAGTTAATTAATCTTAAACTAACTTTTTTTTAGACAGATTTTAGGATTTAGTTAATTGCTTAAGAGGCTATTAGGCTTAGGTTATTTAACATAGGTCTTTAGGCTAAGGATAATTAAAAGAAGTTGGTTAAGTTAACTAGTTCATCTTGTTTGAATGAGTCGACAAAATTAAATCAATTGTTGGGTTTTAAGTGAGTCTTATGCTATGTTAACTATTAGTCAACAAACAAACTTCAATCTAATCTAATTAACTGATAGCTAAACCTTCATTGTTTTATCAAAGGTTAATTGATTTTAGATTAATTAATTACTTTAAGCTTTTTAGACTTAGGTCAATTCACTGTTATTTAGTTCAAATATATAGTTAATTAGTTGTGTATAATCGTCTAATTAGACCATTATTTGATCGATTGAAACTAAAGTCGAAACCACAAGCAAGTAAACAAACAGAAAGTATAATTAATATAGGCTTGCCTATCCAACAAAACTAACAATTTCAGCTAAAACGAACATTATGTTAATTAAACAGAAAGGCCCATGGACTCCTAAAATCAGATTAGTACTGAATATTTAAAGCGAGAAACTTAATAGTCGAGGAAAATGGGGAAAGAAGGAGGGGGGAAACAGTCTGGGAGGAAACAATAGTCCCCAACCAGTGAACAATTTGGACAATAAGGTATAGATTAGGTACGCATGCATATTTGGAACTAAAACGACCAAGAAGAGAAGATATTCAATAAAACTAAACTGGAATCAAAGATTTCAAGCTAATCGGCTAAACATAACATAAATGCATTTACAGATCTAAACTAAGTCAAGAACAAACAAAATGCTACAAACATGTGTTAAACAGTGAGGCATGCGGTTTCATTTTCTTTCTAAAAGTGAAGCAATATCAGAAAAAAAAAGATACAAGGGGCAAGGGGTACCAGCGGGGTACTAACAAACTCCGGCAGGGTTTGGAAATGATCCAAACCCACATGAATCAACAGCTCTCATCAAGAGTTTTCGACTCATGTGGCGTTGAACCATTAATTGTTCCGGATCGGCCTGGTAACAGGAAACTAAGTTTTCTGCCTTTCTTAGATCTGAAATCGAAGGAATTCGAGTGGTGTTTTAGGGAAGCTGATGGTGGGATGGGGTTAAGGGGGAGGAGAGGATCACAAGGTGAAAGTTTGGGGGTGATTGGAGAAGGTCCGGTGGTCGGACGACGGTGGGATTCTGGGGCGGCTAGGGTTTAGGTGTTAGAGTTCGAGAGAGATGAAGGAAATAGGGGCGGCTAGGGTTTAGGTGTTAGAGTTCGAGAGAGATGAAGGAAATAGGGGCGGCTAGGGTTTAGGTATTGGGTTGGGTTTCAGATTGAATAAGGGTATGGGGTGGGGTTGGGGCAGTTAAATACTAAAAGAGTGGTCAGTTCCCAGCCGTTGGATCAAGGATAGATCAATGGCTGGGGTTAAACTTGGCTTAAACGGCGTCGTTTTGGTTAAGCTGGGGTAAGCTGGGTAGGGGATTTGGGCCGGGCTGTCTGAGTGCATAGAAAATAAGGGGTCGGTCCTGGGTCTTCCTTGGCCCAGGTCTGATTTTGTTTTCTTAGTTAATTAACTTAATATTCTAATTAAACTCTAACTTAATCAAAAAATGTAGCAATTAATTTCAAACATTATTTTTCATATATTTACATATTAATTAAGAATAAAACAACCAATTATATATTCTTAATTAAATGTATGATTTATCGAATAAAATGATTAATTTTCATAGTAATTTATTAAAAATTACATTACGTTAAATACTCGTTATTTGTCTATTATTTAATTAATTACAACGAATAACTTCATAACGCAAAATTTTCAATGATTTTGAAAGACGAATTGTGGATATGCAAACAATGCGAATAATTCACAATTAATTACTGAAAGATCAACCAATATTCATAAAATCAATTGATTTATTGGGATTTTTATAGGACGATATGGCGAGTAAAAATCACATGCTCCCAATGCAATTTATGAGTAATTATTGGATATAATTTTTCACGACCCAAATTTCCCTCCGTTGGGTATCGTGATGGCACCAGTGTGACGAACCAAAGGGTCATCACCTATTTTCTTACCCATTCCGTACTTCTGAGGCCTTGGAAACTTCATTTAGGGTTGCCTCGATTTGCGTACGCAGTCTGGGCGCGTGATCGGAAAGCTTAAATATGAAATTTTGTGAAAAATGCTAACCTTTGATATTAAAATAAATAAATTTGACTTCGGTCAATGTTTTGGGTAAACGGACCCTGGCCCATGATTTGACGGTCTCGGAGGGTCCGTAGGAAATATGGGACTTGGGCGTATGCCCGAAATTGAATTTCGAGGTCCCAAGCCCGAGAAATGAGTTTTTGAGTAAAAATTGTTTTCTGGAAATATTTAAGGAGAGTAGAAATGAAAACTGATTAGAAAGTGATGGTATCGGGCTCGTATTTGGGTTTCGGCGCCCGGTACAGGTCTTATATATGGTTTAAGTCCTTTATGTAAAGTTTGGTTGAAAACGGATCTCATTTGACGTGTTTCAGACTTAAAAATGGAAAATTTGAAGTTTTATGAAACTTGATAGAAATCATGGATTTTGAGGCTTAATTTGGTGTATATAATGTTATTTTGGTGATTTTATCGCACGGATAAGTTCATACGAAGTTCTCGAGGTAGTGTGTATATTTTATTTGGAGCCCCCGAGGGCTAGGATAAGTTTTGGATAGACCACAGACTTCATTTTTGGACTTGGAATCTGCTGGTGTGGCTGATCTGCAGGCTTCGCATTTGCGAAGCCAGCATCGCAAATGCGAAGGTATAGCTGGGCAGGCATGATCGCAATTGCGACCAATATCATCGCAATTGCGAAGGTATACCTGGGCAGGCCTGATCGCAAATGCGAACAAGATGTTCGCAAATGAAAAGTCCCCCCCCCCTCCTGCTAAGTGTTCGCAAATGCGAACTATACTTCGCAATTACCATGTCAGGGGTATTCGCAATTCTGAACCCCTGTTCACATTTGCGAAGCCAACCGGTAGCCTTAGCCTACACTGTACAAAAACCGAGTTTTTACTTCATATTTCACATTTTCTCAAACTCAACACTCTTAGGCGACTTATTCAAAGAACAAGACTCTTCCAAATCAGTGGTAAGTTGGTTTTCACTCATTTCTTTCAATCATTAACATCAGTTAACACGTTTTCAACTTAAAAATCAGGGATTGACCTCTGAGAATGTAAAATTTACCCGACTCCGGGATGCTGGCCTGAGGGGTGTTTTGGTCATTTCACCTAATTTCGCGCTGTAACTTTGAATTGAATAGTAGAATCAATTCCATGAGATCTTATTTGTGGTATGAAATTTATTTGAATAGATTTGGTCCATTTGGAGTCGGACACTCGTGGAAAACGTGTGGTTTCAAGTTGATATTGACCCGGTTCGAGGTAAGTGGCTTGTCTAACCTTTTGTGGTGGACCTTACCCCTTAGGATGTGATATTTGGTAATTGAATGCCTTGTAAGTGAGGTGACGAGCGCGTACTTGTGCTAATTGTTGAAAATTTTGTTTTTACTTTAAATATTTAGCTTGAGTTTCTTTCTTACCTCTTTTATTTTAATTGCAACTATAGTCTATGTAAGTTTAGAGAAGCATGCCTAGTTTCCTGAATTGATTATTTGATTAAATTGCTTTAATTGCACTACGCGAAGCATGTTAGACTAAAATTACATGTTGCCTTGTATTTTTGCACTTTAATTTGCACGTATTCTTGTTGTGCCCATGTATTTATCTTGGGACTATGGAACATTATTTTGGGAGACCCCCCTGCATATTTACTTTGGGACTATGGAACGTTATTCTGGGAGATCCCCCTGGATATTTATTTTGGGACTACGGAACGTTATTCCGGGAGATCCCCCTACACATTTATTTGGGACTACGGGACGGTATCGGGAGATCTCCCTGCATATTTACTTTGGGACTACAGAATGTTATTCCTGAAGATCCCCTTGCTTATTTACATTAGGACTACGGGATGGTATCCCGGGAGACCCCCCTGCACAGATAATGATCCTTCGGTTATACATATGATGGACTACGGGACGGTATCTCGGGAGATCCACTAGACAGTTGAGAAAAGGGCTACAGGAGAGTATCCTGGGAGATCCTCATTGTTACCATTGTTACTAAGTTGTTCGTACTCCGTGTTTACTCTATTCTTGTGTTTTCTTATTGTCTTGTTTGACCTGACTTACTTCACTGCTGTATTCATTATTACTGTCTCTTTTCATACTGTAAATCCCTATTATATTTTTTGAACTCAGTAGGGCCCTAACCTTCCTCGTCACTACCCGACCGAGGTTAGGCTTGGCACTTACTCATGCCCTTCCTGCGCATGTTTTTCATGTGCAGATCCAGGTACTTCCACTCAGGCGCACTATCCCCGAGGTTGACACATATAGAAGAGACTTCGAGGTACATCTGTCGCGTCCGCAGACCAGGGGTCTCTATCTTATTCCAGCTTTTGTGAAAAGTTTATCCTTCTTTACAGTTGTATAGACATTCTGGAGTTAGATCAGTGTATTATATTCTGTTAGCCTGTGGTTCTCGTGAGTTTCCGGGTTTTGGGGTGATATTGTAGACCTCCATATTATTTTGGGTTGTATATGACAAGTGGCATATATATACAGTCTTTCCTTTAGGTTGTTCAGCTTTCTTTTACTGAATTATTCCGCAAGTTATGTCGTTATTCTGCATTGCTAGGCTTACCTAGTTATAGGGACTAGGTGTCGTCACGACATGTTCACGGAGGGCGAACTGACGTCGTGACAAGTTGGTATCAGAGCCCTAGGTTCATAGGAGTCACGGAACACAGGCCAGTTTATTAGAGTCTCGCTGATCGGTACGGAGACGTCTGTACTTATCTACGATAGGCTATGTAACTGTTTAGGAAAAAAATCTTCACTTCATTGATTACCATGTCGTGCAATATTTTTTGACATCAATTCTAAACATCTCAGGCAGGGTTGCTTCCCCTTTGCTGCAGCCACATCTCAGGGAGGGGGAGGAGCACAGACTCCCGCCGCCCGCATTCCTGAGCAGCGAGTTCATGTGGAGCAGGTCCCAGAGATCATTCCTGTACCGCCGGTAGTGCCAGTTCAGTCCGAGGATGAGTCAGCTGATTCAGAGGACGAGCAGCGGAGACTTGAGAGGTTCAAGAAGTATTACCCTCCGGTATTCAGTGGACCTGCATCAGATGATGCCTTGGGATTTCTAGAGGAGTTTCACCGTATTCTTTGCACTATGGGCATAGCCGGATCTAGTGAGGTTTCCTTTACTACCTTCCAGCTTCGTGGAGCCGCCTATGATTGGTGGCGCATTTATGAGTTAGACAGTCCAGGCGAGGCTGCTTCACTCACCTGAACCCAGTTCTCAGATATAATCTTGAGGGAGTTTGTACATCAGATCCTCAAGGATGCATGGCGTGCAGAGTTTGAGCATTTGCGCCAGGGTGCTATGACATTTTTAGACTATGCTATCTGTTACACCAGATTGGCTAGGCATGCACTGGCTTTGGTTGCTACTGTCCGCGAGAGGGTTTGCTGGTTAATTGAGGGTCTTATCCCACCCATCAAATCTAGCATGGGTCGAGAGTTGGAGATGGACGTTCCTTATCAGCAGATAGTGAGCATTGCTAGGAGGATCGAGGGTATACTCGCTAGGGAGCGAGAGGAGAGAGAGGCCAAGAGGTCTCGAGAGTCGGTCCAGTACTCTGGTTCCCATACCCCAGCAGCAGGTCGACATGGTAGGGGATATATAGTCCGCCCAGTTCATTCAGCTCTTCCAGCAGCCAGCGGTACCCCAGCTCTACCCAGGCCTCAGGAGCCTTATTATACCCCTCCAATTTCTAGCGCGCCTCCTGCGCGGGGTGCTTTCAGGGGTCAGTCTAGCAGACCTGGCCCTAGCCAGTCACAACTGCCACATCCTCCCAGAGCTTATTTCGAGTGTGGCGATACACGCCATGTGGTTAGGGACTGCCCAAGACTTATTAGGGGTGCATCTTCAAATTTTTCAGCCACAGCGTGCTTAGCAGGGTTCTCAGGCCATGATCATAGCTCCAGCTGCTGCCCCACCTGCCCAGCCAGCTAGGGGCGGAGGTCGGGGAGGTAGAGGTTGCCCTCGAGGGGCAGGCTAGGCCAGATATTATGCTATTCCTGCTCGTACCGAGGTTGTCGCCTCTGATTCTTTCATCACATGTATTATTCTGGTTTGTCACAGAGATGCATCGGTTCTATTCGATCCAAGCTCCACGTATTCGTATGTATCTTCTTATTTTGCTCTGTATTTGGGTATAGCCCGAGATTCTTTGGGTTCTCTTGTTTATGTTTCTACTCCTATGGGGGATTCTCTGGTTGTGGACCGCGTTTATCGGTCCTGTTTGGTTACTATTCATGGTTTTGAGACCTGTGCAAATTTATTGTTGATCGATATGGTGGATTTTGATATTACCTTGGGCATGGACTGGTTGTCACCCCATTATGCTATTCTTGATTGTCACGCCAAGACCGTGATGCTGACTATGCCAGGTATTCAGCGTGTTGAGTAGAGTGGTACTTTATATCACACTCCCAGTAGAGTTATCTCTTTTCTTAGAGCTCATCGTATGGTTGAGAAGGGGTGTGCTGCGTATTTGTCTTATGTGAGAGATGTCAGTGTTGATACCCCTTCTGTTGATTCGATTCCAGTGGTACGGAATTATCCCGATGTGTCCAGCTGATCTTCCGGGCATGCCGCCCGATACAAACATTGATTTTGGCATTGACGTGTTGCCAGGCACTCAGCCCATTTCCATTCCTCCTTACCGTATGGCTCCTCCTGAGTTGAAGAAGTTGAAGGATCAGTTACAAGAATTGCTTGATAAGGGTTTTAATCGACCCAGTGTTTCACCTTGGGGTGCTCCTGTCTTATTTGTGAAGAAGAAAGATGGTTCTATGCGCATGTGTATTGATTATCGCCAGTTAAACAGGGTTACAGTGAAGAACCGTTATCCCTTGCCTCATATTGATGATCTATTTGTCCAACTTCAGGGCGCACATGTATTTTCTAAGATTGATCTGCGCTCATGTTACCATCAGTTGAAGATTCGGGAGCCGGATATTCTGAAGACTGCTTTCAGGACTCGGTACGGCCATTACGAGTTTCTAGTTATGTCATTCGGGCAGACTAATGCCCTCGCAGCATTCATGTATTTGATGCACAATGTGTTAAGGCCATATCTCGAGTCGTTCGTCATTGTTTTCATAGATGATATTCTTGTTTCCTCCTGGAGTCGGGAAGATCATGAGCAGCACCTTAGGACAGTGCTTCAGACCTTGAGAGAGAAGAAATTGTATGCAAAGTTCTCAAAATGTGAGTTTTGGTTGAGTTCTGTGGCATTCATAGGTCACGTGGTATCGAGTAAGGGCATTCGAGTGGATCCGAAGAAGGTAGGTGCCGTGCAAAGTTGGCCCTGGCCGTCCTCAGTTACAGAGATTCACAGTTTCCTTGGCTTGGCAGGTTACTACCGCCATTTTGTGAAGGGATTTTCATCGATTGCAACCTCTATGACTAGATTGACCCAGAAGGGTGCTCCATTTCATTAGACAGAGGAGTGCGAGGCGAGTTTTCAGAAGCTCAAGGCAGCTTTGACTACAACCCCAATCTTGATATTGCCTACTGGCTCGGGGTCCTATACTGTTTATTGTGATGCCTCGCGAGTTGGCCTTAGAGCAGTGTTGATGTAGGACGGTAGGGTGATTGCCTACACATTCAGACAGTTGAAGATACATGAGAAGAATTACCTTGTCCATGACCTGGAGTTAGCTGCCATTGTTCATGCCTTGAAGATCTGGCATCATTATTTGTATGGTGTGCCTTGTGAGATTTATACTGACCACCGGAGTTTGCAGCACATATTCAGACAGAAGGATCTAAGTTTGCACCGGCATAGATGGTTAGAGTTGCTAAAGGACTATGATATCACTATATTATACCAGTCGGGGAAGGCCAATGTGGTGGCCGACGCCGTGAATCGCCGGGCAGAGAGTTTGGGGAGTTTGGCATACCTTTCTGCCGCCGAGAGGTCTCTGGCCTTAGATTTTCAGTCCTTGGCCAGTCAGTTCGTGAGATTGGATCTTTCTGAGCCTTGCCGGGTATTAGCTTGTGTGGTTTCTTGTTCTTCCTTATTCGATCGTATCAGGGAGCGGCAGTATGATGATTCTCATTTACTTGTCCTCAACGACACGGTCCAGTACGGTGATGCCAGAGATGTGACCATTGGAGATGACGAGGTATTGAGGATGCAGGGTCGGATTTTTGTACCCAATGTTGATGGGCTTCGGGAGTTGATTTTAGCAGAGGCCCATAGTTCGCGGTATTCCATCAATCCGGGTACGGCGAATATGTATCAGGATTTTAGGCAGCACTATTGGTGGCGAAAAATGAAGAAGGATATAGCAGAGTTTGTATCCAAGTGCCTCAACTGTCAGCAGGTCAAATGTGAGCATCAGAGATCGAGAGGGTTACTTCATCAGATTGAGCTTCCAGAGTGGAAGTGGGAGCGGATCACCATGGGATTTGTGGTTGGACTTCCTCGTACTTTGAGTAAGCATGATGCTAGTTGGGTGATTGTGGATCGGCTGACCAAATCAGCCCATTTCATTTTGGTATTTACTACTTATTCATCGGAGCAGTTGGCGGGGATTTATATTCGGGAGATCGTTCGTCTGCATGGTATTCCAGTTTCTATTATTTCAGGCAGAGGTACTCAGTTCACTTCACGGTTCTGGAGAGTCGTTCAGCAGGAGTAAGGCACCAGGGTGGAGTTGAGCACAGCCTTTCACCCCAAGACGGACGGACACTCCGAGTGCACTATTCAGATTCTTGAGGATATGCTCCGTGCGTGTGCGATTGAGTTTGGAGGGTCTTGGGATCAGTTCTTGACATTGGCGGAGTTTGCTTACAACAACACTTATCTATCCAGTATTTAGATGGCGTTGTATGAGGCTTTATATGGTAGGCGGTGTCGATCTCCGGTTGGGTGGTTTGAGCCGGGAGATGCTCGGTTGTTGGGTACCGATTTGGTTCTGGAGGCCTTGGACAAGGTCAGGATAATTTAGGATAGGCTTCATACAGCTCAGTCTAGGCAAAAGAGTTATGAAGATCGCAAGGTGCGAGATGTGGTTTTTCTGGTTGGTGAGCGAGTATTTCTCCGAGTGTCACCTATGAAAGGCGTGATGAGATTTGGGAAGAGGGGCAAGCTTACCCCTAGGTTCATTGGTCCGTTTGAGGTTCTTGATTGAGTGGGAGAGGGGGCTTATAGACTTGCATTACCGCCTAGCTTATCAGCCGTACATCCAGTTTTTCATGTGTCCATACTTCGGAGGTATCACGGCGATCCAAGCCACGTGTTAGACTTCAGCACTGTCCAGTTGGACAAGGACTTATCTTATGAGGAGGAGCCGGTAACTATTCTAGACCGGCAGGTTCGTCAATTGAGATCCAAGAGTTTCCCTTCTGTTCCTGTTCAGTGGAGAGGTTAGCCTCCCGAGGCATCGACCTGGGAGTACGAGTCCGATATGCGCAGCCGTTACCCTCATCTATTCCCCGACTCAGGTGCTTCCTTCTTCTGTCCGTTCGATGACGAACGGTTGTTTTAGAGGTGGAGAATGTGACGACCCAAAGGGTCATCACCTATTTTCTTACCCATTTCGTGCTTCCGAGGCCTTGGAAACCTCATTTAGGGTTGCCTCGATTTCCGTACGCAGTCCGGGCGCGTGACCGGAAAGCTTAAATATGAAGTTTTGTGATACATTCTAAGTTTTGATATTAAAATTAATACATTTGACTTCATTCAACATTTTGGGTAAATGGACCCGGACTTGTGATTTGAAGGTCCCGGAGGGTCCGTAGGAAAATATGGGACTTGGGCCTATGCCCAGAATCGAATTCCGAGGTCCCAAGCCCGAGAAATGAATTTTTGAGTAAAAAATTGTTTTCTGGAAATATTTAAGGAGATTGGAAATGAAATCTGATTAGAAAGTGATGGTACCGGGCCCGTATTTTGGTTCCGACGCCTGGTACAGGTCTTATATATGGTTTAATTCCTTTCTGTAAAGTTTGGTTGAAAACGGATCTCGTTTGATGTGTTTCGGACTTAAAAATTGAAAATTTGAAGTTTTATGAAATTTGATAGAAATCATGGATTTTGAGGCTTAATTTGATGTATATGATGTTATTTTGGCGATTTGATCTCACGGATAAGTTCATAGGATGTTCTCGAGGTAGTGTGTATATTATGTTTTGAGCCCCGAGGGCTCGGGTGAGTTTTGGATAGGCCAGGGATTTCATTTTTGGACATGGAATCTGCTGGTGTGGCTGATCTGCAGGCTTCGCATTTGCGAAGCCATCATCCCAAATGGGAAGGTATAGCTGGGCAGGCATGATCGCAATTGCGACCAATATCATCGCAAATGCGAATGTATACCTGGGTAGGCCTGATCGCAAATGCGAACAAGATGTTTGCAAATGCGAATCCCCCCCCCCTCCTGCTCAGTGTTCTCAAATGAAAACTATACTTCGCAATTACCATATCAGGGGTATTCGCAATTGCGAACCCTTGTTCGCATTTGCGAAGCCAACCAGTAGCCTGCACTGTACAAAAACCGAGTTTTTACTTCATATTTCACATTTTCTCAAACTCAACACTCTTAGGCGATTTTTCCAAAGAACAAGACTCTTCCAAATCAGTTGTAAGTTGTTTTTCAATCATTTCTTTCAATTATTAACATCATTTAACACGTTTTCAACTTAAAAGTTAGGGATTTCCATTGATGAAATTGGGTGTTTGGGGTAGAACTTTGTTTTTTTCTAAAATTTGGATTTGAGTGGATGATTGACCTCCGATTTGAGAGAATTTTATATGGCTAGACTCATGAGAGTACGAGGGTTCTGAAACTGTAAAATTTACCCGATTCCGAGATACTGGCCTGAGGGTCATTTTGGTCATTTCACCTAATTTCGCGACGTAATCTTGAATTGAATAGTAAAATCAATTCCATGAGATGTCATTTACGATATGAAATTTATTTGAATAGATTTGGGCCATTTGGAGTCGGATATTCGTGGAAAACGTGTGGTTTCAAGTTGATATTGAGCAGGTTTCGAGGTAAGTGGCTTGTCTAACATTGTGTGGGGGACCTTACCCCTTAGGATGTGATATTTGGATATTGAATGCCTTGTATGTGAGGTGACGAGCGCGTACTTGTGCTAATTGTTGGAAATCCAATTTTTACTTTAAATATTTTGCCTGAGTTTCTTTCTTACCTGTTTTATTTTAATTGCAACTATAGTCTATATTAGTTTAGAGAATCATGCCTAGTTGCTTGAATTGCTTATTTGATTAAATTGCCTTAATTGCACTACACGAAGCATGTTAGACTAAAATTACGTGTTGCCTTGTATTTTTTCACTTTAATTCTTCACGTCTTCTTGTTGTGCCCGTGTATTTACTTTGGGACAACGAAACATTATTCCGGGAGATCCCCCTGCATATTTACTTTGGGACTACGGAACGTTATTCCGGAGATCCCCCTGCACATTTATTTGGGACTACAGAATGTTATTCCGGGAGATCCCCCTGCATATTTAATTTGGGGCTAGGGAACGTTATTCCGGGAGATCCCCCTGCATATTTATTTGGGACTATGGGATGGTATCCCAGGAGATCCTCCTGCATATTTACTTTGGGACTACTGAACGTTATTCCGGGAGACCCTCATGCGTATTTACTTTGGGACTACTGAGCGTTATTCCGGGAGATCCCCATGCATATTTACTTTGGGACTACGGGACGGTATCCCGGGAGATCCACTAGACAGTTGAGAAAAGGGCTACACGACGGTATACTGGGAGATCCTCATTGTTACCATTATTACTAAGTTGTTCGTACTCCGTGTTTACTCTGTTCTTATGTTTCTAATTGCCTTGTTTGACCTGACTTATTTCACTGATGTATTCATTATTACTGTCTGTTTTTATATTGTAAATCCCTATTATATTGTTTGACCTTAGTAGGGCTCTGACCTTCCTCTTCATTACACGATCGAGGTTACGCTTGGCACTTACTGAGTACCGTTGTGGTGTACTCATGCCCTTCCTGTGCATGTTTTTCATGTGTAGATCCAGGTACCTGTACTTAGGCGCACTATCCCCGAGGTTGAGAGATACAACAGAGACTTCGAGGTACATATGCCGCGTCCGCAGACCAGGAGTCTCTATCTTATTCCAGTTTTTGTGAAATATTTATCCTTCCTTACAGTTGTATAGACATTCTGGAGTTAGAGTAGTGTATTATATTCTGTTAGCCTGTGGTTCTCGTGAGTTTCCGGGTTTTGGGGTGATATTGTAGACCTCCTTATTATTTTGGGTTGTATATGCCAAGTGGCATTTATATACAGTCTTTCCTTTAGGTTGTTCAACTTTATTTTACTGAATTATTCCGCAAGTTATGTCGTTATTCCGCATTGCTAGGTTTACCTAGGTATAGGGACTAGGCGCCGTCACGACATGTTCACGGAGAGCGAACTGGGGTCGTGACACCTAGTTCGAAGGACTAGGTAAACCTAACATTTTGTAACGACCCGGTCTATCGTTACGTAGAACTTGCATTATTATTGTTGTAATTGACTTTTCATGGATTGGTTATTCTATTATTGATGTGTTAGAGTCGATAGGCTTGAAATCGGAATGGTTGAATGAGAATTCCGTAACTTAGTCTTTAAGAGATAACCTTATAATAGGAAAAGTCAATTGAGAGTTGACTTATTGGAAATGATCTGGAACGCGGATTTTATGGCTCGGATGGTTTCGTTAGGTAATTTGGTACTTAGGAGTGTGTTCGGAATATTTTTGTGATGTCCCGTGTAGGATTAGGCTTGAATTGGCGAAAGTTAGTTTTTAGCGATTTCCGGTCGGCAGTGGAAAATAGGGTATCGGGGTAGGAATGGAATTCCGACACTTGGAACAAGTTCGAAATGTCATTTTGGATATGTCTGCAAAATTTCAGGTTAATTCGAGTTGTTTTGGGTAGTTTCGACGTCGTTGGAGGATTTTAGAAATTTCACAGTTCTTAGGCTTTAATTTGATATGATTCTTGTGTTTTGATGTTATGTTTGATGTTTCGTAGGCTCGAATATGTTTGAATGATCATATATGAGGTGTTGGTATGTTTGGTTGGGGTCCCGAGGGGCTTGGGATGGTTTCAGATGGTCAACGGGGAGTTTGGAATGATTTTGTCAATGCTGAGGTTCTGTTACTGGTGTTTTCGCACCTGCAGATGGGGAGCTGCAGGTGCGGTCCCGCAGGAGCGGACGTGGCACCACAGGTGCGGAAGTTCGTCAAGTGAGGGTATTTCCGCAGGTGCGAGGTAATTACTGCACCTGCGAGGCCGCAGGTGCGGGAGGTCAATCGCAGGTGCGACCTGGGATCCGCAGGTGCGTGTAAGTGGTCGCAGGTGCGGACCCACTGGACAGAAGGTATAAAAACGTGTCTTCGCAAATTTTATCCTTTTTCTCAATATTTCATCCGAGTTTGAAGCTTTTGGAAGGGTTTTGAAGAGGGAATTCGATAGTTCTTCGTCAAGGTAAGATTTTTTGACTTTAAACTCGTTTATATGTGATTAAAAGTCGGATTTATGGTGGAAATTAGGGGAAAATCAGTGTAAATTTGGGTGATTAGGGCTTGGGATTAAGAATATTTTAAATGGTGATTTGAGGGGTCATTTGGACTCTGAATTTAGTGTTCTTTATATGTACGGACTCATGAAATGAGGAAGAACAGTTTGGTATATAAGTTTCTGAGTTTCGGGACATGGGCCTGGGGGTCAGGTTTGACCAATTTTGGGATTTTTGATACATTTTGATTGGGATTAGTTCCCTAGCATATTATAATGATACACATTTGATTGTTCGTAGATTTGGAGCACTTGAAGGATGAAATTAGAGGCAAGGGCACTACGGAGTAGTGTATTAGCCGGTTTGAGGTAAGTAACGCTTCCAAACATGGAACTGAGGGTTCGAAACCCCAAACTATTTGATATTTGCTGTTAATTAAGGTGACGCACTTGCCAAGTGATGGGCATGCAGGCGTTTTCGAATATTTTTAGCCTGTCTCATCCCATGGCACCGTCTACTGGTTATCTCAGATTAATATTGTATTGTGAAGGTGGTAATTACCTTGAACGAAATAGAAATCAATAAATGTTAATGCTTCACGCCGATGTGTTTAGACCGGAATGGTCGATTATTGCTGTCTCTATCTGCGATTATTACTTTCATGTACTCAGTCCTGCTATAGTATATGTTTCATGCCTCAGTCTCGTAAGTTGCTAGTTTATTCTATATTATCATTGGTTTAAACTGATTTTTCATATGTTAAAGCATTGTGAGTGAGACTGGAAGGTACTGACTGAGTAAGGCATGAAGCCTGGTTTTGAGACAGTTATGAGGTCGGACTGCACACCGCAGCGATCCTGAAATAAAGCCTTCATTGGCTTGATATAGCGCTTGGGCTGAAAGGAGCCCCTCCGGATTCTATACACCCCCAGTGAGCACACAAATATTCCGGAGATGGATCGAGTTATTATGTTCCGGAGATGGATCTTCTCCGTGGGGGCTGGATCAGCCTTTTTCCTCAGTACTTGGTGACTGTGTCACTTGTGTTTATGTAATATCCGGGATGGACTTCCCTGGGCTTGAAGGCCGTATTCTAGTACTGAGTGGACCACCTTATAAGAGCATGATTAACGATTACACATCATTCTTGATTCTATATGAATTTATGCTAGTATGTAGAGTTACAAACATATATTGATTCATCGTGTTTATTTCCTGATATATTACTGTCATGTCCAATTTATATATTGTTGTTCGAATTATCGGAGGTTTAGTCTGTCACTACCTCTCAGCCCGTAGTCTGGTTTCGTTACTACTCAGTTGGTGTACTCACTTTACCTCCTGCACCTTGTGTGCAGATCCAGGTACAGAGGAATTCAGCTGGGTCAGTGAGCACAACAGTTTCATTAGAGTTGACGAGGTAGCAGTTGGCGACCGTGATCTCGTCTTCTCATTCCTTTCTACCTGTCGTATTCTTTTTCAAACTATGTTAGTCATTTCTTTTGGTTGTATTAAGTATTAGCCGCTCGTGACTATGTGACACTAGATCCGGGGTTAGTAGGATTTGGTCTTTTGATTTCATAAACTAGTTTTCCCAAAAATATTGGATTTATTATTATTATTATTGATTTCATACTTGTTAAAAAAGGCGTTATATGGGAAATTGTATTTAGTTAAATAAAATGGGTGGCTTGCCTGGTTCCACGACAGGCGCCATCACGACTCCGAAAATGGGTCGTGACATATTTCCACTGAACAACAATAATAATAAAGGAACTATAACAGTCTCGATATAGAAATCTTGACAGAGTTTACAATTTACCAAAACCCGGTATATAAAAGTCATAAGCTCTGCGACATGTTTCAACCGAATCTAAATACAACTGTCTAGAAATAATAAGTATAATTGACATAAATAGGAAGGTGATTCCGAAGCATGTGAACGCAATAGCAGGTTACCTTGAGTCTCCTCAGCAACGATCCGTGCAACTACTAACAACAATTACCTGGATCTGTACACAAAAAATGTGCAGAAGTGTAGTATGAGCACACCACAGCGGTGCCCAGTAAGTATCAAGACTAACCTCGGTGAAGTAGTGACGAGGACTAGTCAAGACACCATTGGTCTAATAAGTAAAAAGACATAAATGTACAAATGACCGAAACATAACATCTACCTTAATATTTTTCGATATAATTAACGGTACAATCGAATAATACGGAAGAAAAATTCAATAATTACGATCAACGGACAACATAATCGAAATACGCAAATAGAATGGAAAGAATGCAAGACAAATGACGGGAATCACAACCCAATAAAACACTAGCAACTCAGCACTGCATCTATTTATTCACGTCAGTCCTTATCCAATTAACTCAATAAAACTGGTCAAACCTTCTAGTGAAAACCTTTAAATGGTGAGTTTATTTTGAAAGCTTTAAAGATATGATCATTTCGGAATAGAGAAATTTCTTCTTTGAAACATACTTTCTCTGAATGTCCATTTATATATTTTTATAAAGATAAATCATTAAAAATAGTCTTTTCAAAATACGTGGTGTTCAAATATACTTTCCCAAATACTTCTCTTTCAAATATCATTTTTCTGCAAGACAAGTACTTTTCAAATATACTTTCCCAAATACTTCTCTTTCAAATATCATTTTTCTGCAAGACAAGTACTTTTCAAATATACTTTCGAAATAAAAGTCCTTCAGACATAACTTTTTCTCGAGATAATTTCTTTTCAGCTATACTTGTCAATATATATAAATATCTTTCGATCCAAATCTCCTCAATGATAAAATCACCGGAACTCAGTCCGCAACTCAGAATTTGTCATGCAACACAGTACACGGGGGAAGCTCCCAGAATCTCGTCCGTCGTCCCAATTTAAATAAGCGATGCAGTACAGAGGAAAGCTCTCGGATCTCCGTCCGTAGTACCAATTTAAATATGCAATGCAGTACAGGGGGAAAGCTCCTGGATCTCCGTCCGTAGTCCCAATTTAAATATGCAATGCAGTAAAGGGGGAAAGCTCCCGGATCTCGGTCCGTAGTCCCAATTTAAATATGCAATGCAGCTACTGAGGAAAAGAACTAGAATGCGACAGAAACAACATACATTGCCACAACATGCACAGAAGCAAACAAGACCGAATGTAAAGTGCGATGAGCAAATCAATACAAAGACTTCAATCACAAAAATGGTAAAAACACACTCATAAGAAGTAGCCACTAAAAGGAATGCCAAGCACAAAGAGAAAGCAGCATAACGAGGGGAAAGCAAGGCAAATATAGCAATGATTCTATATATTCAAGTTCGCAACCAAGAAACCAAATCATCCCAGCAAGGGAATCAGCTATAACCAATCTCACATAGACAATTAGCTTCACCGAATGAACTCAGCTTGAACAAATGCTCAGTAAATAGGCAGCATCAAATAAATACCATCAACATGGGCGGTCATCAATTAAACCTAAGTAGTACTTAAGGGAAAATCATTTAAATCACAATGTACGAGTCACGGAGCTTGACCAACGTATAGATATTCCAATTACTTGTTAGACAATTATAGGTGAGATTATACTAGTTTTAGTCACATAGGCAGCGTATGAAGAAAGATATATAATAATGGTAGGAAAAGAAAAGTCTTCACTTAAGTCAATTAAGATCATATAAGAAACAAGGAATGCTAGGCAAGTACTTCTAATTTGAGCAGGAAGAGATGAAACTAGAAATCAGGAATTCAGATATGAATATTTCAATTCATACACGGGGAACATAAGGACCAAAAATCCTAAAAGGGAAATCTATTTGCAAATAAGTCCGATTACGCACTCGTCACCTCGCGTACGCGGGCTACAATGAACATACAAGACTCAGTCCTAAGGGAAAGTTCCCCCACACAAGGTTAGGCAAGATACTTACCTCAAAAATGACAACCCAGTACTCAAAAATAGATTTCTCGGGCGGGAAGGCCTCCTAGCAGCTCTAAATCAACTAAAACAACTTCAAAACACATATAAAACGTATAAGGAACTATTCCGAATAATGAAGTCTCAATCTTTACAATATTATAAAAATAGACCCAAAAGTCGATCCTCGGGCTCGCACCTCGAAAACCGAAATTTTTTACAAATTCCGATTACCCACTCCGATACGAGTTCACCCACACTAAATTTATCCAATTCTGATAGCATTTGGTCATTCAAATAATGAATTTTCATTTTTAAAGTTTTCTTTCAAAACCCACAATCCCCTCAACCCAAAACACAAATTAAATGATAAAGACAAGAACTAATTCATGAAATATAATTAATTATAGTGGAAGTACACTTACCTATTCGATTTGTGTGAAAAACTATAACGACCCGACCGGTCGTTTTGAGTTCTAGCACGTCGTTCAGAGGTTTGAAGTCGTGAGCAGATTTGTTTCAGGTATTATGACCCGTGGGCGTGGTCGGAATTGAATTCCACGAAGTTTAGAACTGGTTTGGAAAGAAAATTCTCATTTGAGAAGCCTTAAGTTGGAGAAATCGACTAAGATTTGAATTTTGAGTAAACGATCTCCGAATCAGGATTTGAAGGTTCCAGCAGGTTCGTATGATGATTTCGGACTTGTGTTTATGTCCGGATCGGGTTTTGGATAACCCGGGAGCGTTTTGGCGTATATTGTGGAAGTTAGAATTTTAGAAGGATTTCATGAATTTGGGCTTGAAGTGCATATCATTGAGGTTGATGTCCATTTGGGATTCCGAGTCTGGAAATAGCTCCATAGGGCGATTCTGGAATTGGTAGCACGATCGGAAGTGAATTTTGATGTCTGTAGGTCATTTTGGAGTCATTTGGCAAAAGATAGAATTTTGAAGGTTTTTGGGAAATCTGACCGGAAGTGGAAGTTGTGATATCGAGGTTGGATTTCGTAAGTTGGAAAAGGTCCGTAATATTGAATATGACTTGTGTGCAAAATTTGAGGTAAATCAGACGTGATTTGATAGGTTTCGGCATCAGATGAAGAAGTTTGAAATTCTAAGTTCATAAAGAATTGGATTTGAGTACGATTCGTGATTTCGGCGTTGTTTGAGGTGATTTGAGGGCTTGAGCAACTCCGTGTCATGTTTTGGGACAGGTTGGTGTAATTGGACGGGGTCTAAGGGGCCTCGGGTGAATTCCGGGTGGTTAACGGATCAAAGCTAAAGTTGGAAAAGGGCTGGTTTTGCTGTCATCTGGTGTGATCCGCACCCGCGAGGTTTGGCCGCAGGTGCGGCTTGGAGCCGCAGGTGCGAGTGCGGCTTGGCTTGGCTGGGAACCGCAGGTGCGATTGATTTTTCGCACCTGCGAAGCTGCAGGTGCGGGCAGTGGGGGCGCCGTTGCGACTTGGCTGGAGTTGAGGGAAACCGCAGGCGCGGGCGGTTTTGTCACACTTGCGAGATCGCAGGTGCGGAGGAAGGACCGCAGGTGCGAAAAATGCCTGGGCAGAATGTTTTAAAAATCGAGTTTGTGCCTTTTCTCTCTCATTTTTCATTTGGGATAGGTGATTTTGGAGAGCTTTTCAAGGGGGATTTCACCAAGCATCAAGAGCTAAGTTGTTTCTACTTGTTTCTAAGGTTAAAAACAAGATTATTACATAGATTTGGTAGTGGAAATTGAGGAAAAATTGGAAAATATTGAAGAAACCTAGAATTTTTGAAATTTGTGTTTTAGCCACGAATTGAGTATGGAATGTAGAGTAAATTGTATATTTGAGTTAGTAAGGCTATGGGTGGAACGTACTTTCGAGAAATTTCGAATTCCGGGCATGTGGGCCCGAGGGCATTTATGTCATTTGACTGAGCGGGGTTGGGAAAGTATATAATTTGAACTTGTTGTGAGTATTAGGATGAAGTTTCATTGCCTTGTAGTTTAGGTGGTAGTTTCGGAGTGTTATGCGTCCGTTGGATTCATCGGAAGGGCTTGGAGGCCGGTGTTGGAATTTCAGAGCAAGGTAAGTCTCCTTTCTAACTTTTTGAGGGGGAATTGTCCCCCGGGGTGACTTAATTCACTATATTCTACTATCTTCAGGGGCTACATACACACGAGGTGACGGGAGTCCGTGTGTAGCTACTATTATGCCATGTCCGGGTAGCCTAGGACCCACTAGCATGCTTTGTGTGTGTACCTGTAACCCTGCATGCATCATTAAACTGCTAATATGATCGAAAACGTAATTTAATGTTTAAAATAAAACTAGAGTTCGTATTGTTAACCTTCTAAAAAGAGAATTTGTTTCCGTTGTGAATATATGTGTACCTGGACTAGGTTGTATCGAGGAATACCATTAAACTTGACAAATGAGTTTCAAAACAAAGATTTCAATACCTATATTTCATACTTCTTTTAATTAAGATTTTACCACTTTCCTGGGAAAAACGATTTTCTTGATAAAATATGAATTCATTATGTGGATATGTGTAACTTTGGGTGCCTGAGTCGCTTGAGTGATTCACGAGCAGGAAGACCCTGTATTGTGTATGTATTCTTATGAGCACCTGAGTCGCATGTATGATTCGCGAGCAGGCTAGCTGTATTATGTTAACCGCGTCGCATGACCGATTCGAAAGTTGGTCAGATAGATGCATCTATGGTTCGAGCCGGTCGACCCCTCGGCAGTGCAGAGTTTATTATTGTTGGTCTGCGCTGTTCGACCCTCGGCATTGCTTGCACATGATATTTGCTGCGTAGTTGCTATGAGATTTGCCTGATTATTGGCCTGAAATTTTAAATTGTCGATTGAAATGACAAAGACTTAAAGTTATTAAAAAGACTTTTGGAAGAAGTTGTTCCTTCCGTTGATTCATTATTATTTGATTAAATCACCATGTTGATTCATTGTGAATATGACGAAGATATAAAGGATTAAATGTGAACGAAATTGAAGGATGTCTAAATCATGTTTTACGAATTGCCTATGATAAAAGCCATGGTTAGCGTCACTCTTAAATATTATAAATGGACCTTTAGTAAGTGTCTAAATTGACCTCTCGTCACTACCTCTCTGAGGTTAGGCGGGCGACTTACTGAGTACACGTTGTTTTTGTACTCATACTACACTTGCTGTGCATTTTATTGCACAGGTACTTACATAGAAAATGTGGAAAGATTCGGAGACTCAGGCAAACTGCATCTTTCGGAGGCGATCCACAGCTGATAGAGTCACCTTCATACTGTATCTATTTCATTTTAAATTTCCTCGTCCAGTTGTATTTCGGACAGGCTTTGTAATGATTGTATAAATTCTGATAAATAGTTCATGTACTTGTGTCACCGGGTTCTGGGATATGTATTGGGATAATTGTTTAAGTGGAAATGTTAGATCACTGTTTTTAAATAATAGAATTTATTTGTTGTCATATTTAATTTACGAAAATTTATTTACTTGATTATGAAATGCAAGAAAAGGTAACAGTTCAAAAATGTTAAAACATGAATGTATTCAATTAATAAAGGATTTGGCTTTCCTGACAGTGGTGTCCGGCGCCATCACGACCTATGGATTTTGGGTCGTGACAACATGGTATCAGAGAGCTAGCTTACCGTATGTCTCACGAGTCATGAGAGAGTCTAGTAGAGTCTTGCGGATCGGTACAGAGACGTCTGTACTTATCTTCGAGAGGCTACAGGGCAGTTAGGAGTACTTCCCTTCTTGATTCTTCTTCCTGCGAGTTGATTCCTTTGAGGCTTATGCCTATGTTCATTCCTACTCAATCTTACACATCGCGAAGCTTGCTATGGATTAGGAATTTGAGGAATAGAAATGGTGCTACGAATGTTATTCGAGATGCTTCCAGGTATAAATGGTCGTGGTTGTTGTTATGGCCCTGTGAAAGGGTAATATGTTGTTTCAGCTCAGTAGCTATTTTTCTGGGAGCCTTAAGGATGTGCTCAGGTAGTGATGATGTTTGCAATTGATCGTCGCACGGTGTCGATATGATGTTAGAGCGTTGCACGTATGTTGGGGAAGATGAATGGTTTGAAGGGAGGTCTTCTCAGAGTGTGATTTCGAGGTTTCAGTGCTTTTGTTCCGACAGAGAGAAGGAATTTGGAGTATGAATGGCTCGGTTGGAGTTGATAAGGTAGTAAGACTATGTGTCTTCAAGCGAGATGGGATATGCACCTGTTGTTGATACCCAATTTTTCCTCAAATCATTTTCAAAGTTGCATATAAGCCCTCAAAATTACTCTTTGTAATAATGATTGTTTTTCCCTATTTTTCCATATTTTTATTAAATTATTTTCCTATTTATTTAATATTTCATATTTAAATAATTCATAAATTATGCTAGAAATAATTTTTTAAAATATTTCCCTGCTCAGCATATTATTTATAATCAATTTTTTTTATCTAGTGAAACTCAATTATTTCACAAATTAGCCAATTGGGTCTTACTTAATTTCAATTACAATAATTTTACATTATAGCCCAATTGAACATTTTACATTAGTTTAATACGAAAATTATGCATCGTTTGCACTTAATATTAGTTAATTACTGTAATTTTACCTATTTAAACTTAATTTCATTTTTTATAAAATTATTAGCTATTTTAATTAATTATCCGTTTTTATGGTTATTTAACGACTAGCCACATTTTATTTAAATCCTAGCCACATTTCAACCAAACCTCCGCCTGATTTTATTAACCCAATACCCAACCCATGTAACCAGCCCAATTGCCAAGCCCAACCCCATCAAATACCCGACCTAATCTCAAGCAAATCTGAGTCGTTGATCACGTTTGATCAACGGTGCAAATATTACCTTCCTAATTTAATTCTAACCTAACCCCTCCCCCCTTACGTCTCATTCCTTCGAGACAGTTCCTCTCTATATCTCTCCATCTCTCTCTACGACTTTCTAGAAGTCTCTTGGACTTCATCTTCTCCGATGGTTTCTGGTCGTCTTCTCCGGTGGATTCTTACCGGAAACTTGGTTCTTCACCACCTCCTGGCCATCTGCTTCTCTCTCACCGGCTCCTTGTTACCCTGAGGCCTTTAGACGAACTTGGAGGGGTTCACTCACCTCTCTTGGGCCTCTCGCCACTTTCCGGCCTTTACCCGGCCGTTTGATTAAGAGTTGCAGTTTCTTTTAAGATCCATTCTATATCTATAATATTATGAAGCGTCTCTATATTTTTATCTAGATAATTTTGTTTTTAACAACTTCAAAAACTAGGGTTTCTTAACACTATTTTCAAAAGAGTTCTTCTTTGATTTCTAGCCATCTCTACTGTTTGAACGAGTATCTCATGATTTTCTTGTTGTCTGAACTATTATGCTAAAACCCTAATTTTCTAGGTTAGCCTTTTGACTATGTCTGTTCTTCTCTTACAAGAGCGTCTGTGTGTTCTCTGTGACTATTGCTTTAATTCGCTGATATGACTTTTAATTATCCGTTGTTCTATGAATATTGCTTAAGGTTTCTCTGTGTCGATCAATGACTGTTGTTTAAACGTTTAATAAGTCTGACCATTGGCCCTATTGATTATTCACCTAATGATTTATACAAATTTTGTGTAAAATCTCCCAGTCCTATGATGTTTTCCTTGAATAGATGATTTTGTGTATTTCCTTTGTAATTCTGTACCAACTTTTGAATGGTTTCCTTACTTATGTGATACGTTCCTTAATTACATGGGATTCCCTGCAATTGTGACTACATTCGACATTCTTTCAATAAGCTTTTAAAAACTAATACTCTGCTGCTTTGCGTTATAGATAACTGTTAGTTCAATTTTTCTTAATTAATACATGTATTTGTCTTTTATTTTATACTATGTGATTCCCCTGTCCTGTAGTAACAGAATCAGTCTTAATCTGATTCCTTTTCCTTATTTTGCCATGATTTGCATCGTTTAAGCTTGACTCCCTAATTAAAGGGAGTCTAGGTCCTTGATTGACTATGATTGATTCTTAATGAACAATTATTCCTATAATTACGCTAAGTTACTACTATTTTCCTATGTTATTACTTGGTTTTCGACTCTATATATACACTGCATTTTCTCCTTACACACACACAAAGACTGATTTTGAGAGCACAAACACACATACATTGCTCTAAATTTTTATGTGCTTCCATACCTCTTCTTGCTCTTTGCATCTATTATTGACTACTCAATCGATTGAAAGCCAAGACTGAGTAATCCCCACTGCTCTTGTGCTTCTGCATACTGCTTGCACACTATTGCTCTATGCTGCTCTCTTTGCTCTGCATACTGCTCTTGTTGTGCTATCTCTTACACTTTGATGTTCTCTATTCCTTGAGTGGTATGTTTTTTGATTTAGATTTATAGCACCTATACACAATATGCTCCAGTTCTTGTTTACTTACTTACTGTTCCTTATGTGTTTTATCCTATGGTTCTACTGTCTACCATGTAACTAGATTAACCCTTGTCATGTCTTCCCTTTTAGTCAAGTCTGAATATGTATCTTGTTTTCCATATGGTTCTCTGTAATTATGTAATTAGCATGCCCCCCCCCCCCTCTTTACTATTTTTCCTTTCCATTGAGTCTGATATGTCTCCAGCATGCTTATGTGTTCACAGGTTGATATTTCTTGCCTTGACTTGATTGTGGTTACTTGTTCTTACCTTCTGTTTAACTCTATATGCTTTAAATCTGCCTCTCCTGCTACTTCAATATTATGCAGCCCTGATCCTATTAATTTATGCTATTATGTGATAACTATTTTGTAATTATGTGATAACTGTAATTCTGCCTCACTATAATGTTTAGTGTTATCTGTCCCCAATCCTTACCCTTGTTTGTGTTTGCTCTTTCATGAGTCCTTTTGCCTATTGGTTACAGTTGTACTGCTTCTCTTTTAAAAATCCTTTACTACTGTTCTTAAAGTTATTTCTCAAAGTGTTGTTGTTTTAAAACTACTCTTTTCAGACTCCAATTCTCTTTTAAAACTCCAAGCACTTCCCACCACTCTTAGATTCTAGGTTCTACCCCCTTCGTGTGAGCACTGCCTTGGGATTGTCTGAGTACCCATTGAACTCTGACACACAAGGCTGGCCTTCTACACTGCACTTATTCATTCCTGGCTAGGGTACCTGGGTGTGAGCATTATCCAGGATCTGCTGAGGTCCTTGGAGACTATGACACATTTGGGTTGAGAGGTCATGGCATATGGCAGAGGGATATGGTACTTTGGGCCTACCGTTAGGCTCTCTGTAGTATAGCTTCTTGATTTGCCTTTATTCAGTTGCGTAATCTATTATCCCTGGTTCGTAATAATCTGTAAATAAATATTTGGGGCTGGATAGTAATTATGGGAGGGGATTATGCATGCTTAGATAGTTATGGGTAGAAATCATGACTATAGGATTTATTTACCTATGTGTGCAATAGCATCATGCTTAGGACATACATACCATGCATTAGAAACCATTTATTGGTTGTTTACTTCAGCATCTCTACTATTCTCATGTTTATTTTAAAAATCCTGCTAACAGCTAATAACTATAATAAAATATGTTGTGATATTGTTGCTTCTGCATTTGCATCTAGAAATCATGCTTCAGGACTCATAATCAATGTATGCATAATCAGTATATATACGGACGCCTAGGCAAACCTTAGGCCTAATACATACCAAAATCAACTGTTTTATGTCTTGCCTGTATTAAAAGGTGGTCTTTAAAAACAATCAGTCCTTTTTCTGAAATCTTTAAGACTTTGTTGTTTGTTACCATCCTCAACTCATGCTTTGCCTATAAATTTCTGAATTTTAAAAACCATTCACCTTTTTTTCTCGAAATACATACAAATCACTCTGTTATTTAAAGTCCCTACTTTTCTTTCAAAATTACTAGTTTCTGAAATTATTCATTCACTTTTTACTAAAATTCATTTAAACTGCTGACTCCTGCTCTGTTTTTGAACTACTACATTTCCAAAATCAGTCACTCCTTTCTGCAAATCTCTCTGTTTATTTTTAATCATGTTCTGTCTTCAAACTACTGTGTTTTACTCCTGCTTTATTACTGAGTTATTTTTCAAAATATTCCCTTTGTTAAAAGTTCGTTGAAACCCACTCTTTTAACACACGAATCTCTTATTTTATGTTCTGACCTTGAGACCCTTATTGTGTTTGAGGCGTGCTATTTATGTGTTTACTCGTGGAGGGATATATGAGCCCCTAACTGCCTATGTGAACCCTTTATGTGCAAGTCCTAACTGTTTTCTACTTGACGCCTAGAGTTTATCCTTTAAAACTTAAGGGTTCAGCCTAGTACCCACCTTGTAGGATTAGTAATCCTAAACACCCTCCAGGACTTATAGAATGGGACGGGTAATAGCACGCAATAAGTTTTTGTGACCAACACACGCTTCTAACCCACGGGGTGGGAAGGGTAGAATACGGATATGATGACCGGTGCGCTAATACCACGTGTAGCCCCTCTTTGAGGACTGATTACCGGGTATTGCATTGATGTGATCTGTATTACTTTAAACCTAGGACAATGCTTTTCAAATGTTTTTACCCTGATGTTTTCCCAAAAACCCTTTAAAGATTTTCATACTTGTTTCAAATCCCCTCTTATATGAACCTTACTTGCTATTTTTTTACCGTCCAAATTAGCAAAATTCTTGGTTGGGACCAACAGTTGTGGATCTTGAGGGGTGCCTAACACCTTCCCCTTAGGTTAACTTCAAGCCCTTACCCAATCTTTGGTAATGCAAACTAGTTCATGAGTTATCTACTCTAGGTGCCCTAACGCACCACAAAATCGTTAGGTGGCGATCTTCCTTAAACCTCTTCCTTTAAGGAGTTGTCCAAAATGTCATAAACCTGATCTCTCCGCACCTGACCCGTGCGAGGAAAAGGGGGGGCGCGACAGCATGGCGACTCCGCTGGGGCTATTACCTAGGCTTACACCATTACAGGTTGTCTTATGAATTTGGACCTTTCAATTTCTGTTTAAATGTTTATACCCTTTCCCATTCTCGTTATATGCTTTTAACTATATAGTTTCTCAAGTATTTATTTCGCCTGAACAAAACTGACGTATCTTCAAGTTTTCTTTGTAACTGCTTTCAATTATTACTGTCGTATGTCCTTTCTTTACTGCTTTCCTCAATGTGAAAATACATGCCTACTTGTTTAAATGTTATTTATGGCATATCATGCTCCGCATTCATATTCCACTCGTGCCAAACAAAAATCCTATAGCAACGCTTACAATGAATGGTTGCGGTATTCCAATATTACTACCCCTAAATTCGGAAAGGCGTATTTGTGGTAAAACTAGTCGATTAGCGGTGCAGTCGACAGTTCCATGCCTTCCCCCTTGAGTTGTCCGCCAAAGGGTACCGGTCTAAAACCCCATAGAAACCTTACTCTATTGTATGTTGCATGAAGCATGGTCAAACCTAGCCAGGCTAACGTGTTGCCCGCACAACAGCCTTTAAGACAGCCTTGTCAAAAGTCCATTGGGTTTCCCTGGAACCCAAACTGACGCCTTCATGGACTGTGCATTTATTTGGAGAACTAAATGCCCATGCTAATTATTGATGTTAAATAGTCGAGTGTAGTAGGGGTAAAAGCCTAACATGTTTGTTTTACAGAAATGAGCACGAGGTCCCCAGATTCGGCATGGTCACCAATATCCACCCCAAACTACTAAACTGGTGAGAGGATCTTCACTACAGTGACAAAACAGTTGTCAGAAAACACTTGGGCAACGTGCCCTCTCTTCTGGACATTCAGCCTAATAACATGATGATAGAAGCTTCTACCCTGTTCTGGGACTGTGATCGATCGATCTTTCACTTTGGAAACAACGAGATGACACCATTGCTAGAGAAAATAGGAGGGTTAGCCGGTTTAGCTTGGGAGTCTCAAGGGTTATTGATGCTTGAAAACCGTACAGGCCGAGGTTTTCTCAAGATGATGGGACTAAAGAAAAATCCAGACTTGGTCTGCTTGGAAGACTCGTACATCCTTTGACTATTTGTACGAGAGGTATGGTCGTAGCCAGTCTTACCGCACTAATCAGGAAGAGTTTGCCCGTACTTCTCTGGGGAACATTCACCGCCGGGTATTCATCTTTATAGTATGTTTCTTGGGTCTTATGGTGTTCCCGACAAAGAAAGAAAGAATCCACACCAGGTTGGCTATGGTTACCAAGACTCTGATGGAAGGGATTGACGTGAAGGACTTCAATATCGTGCCAATGATCATTTCTGACATGTACCGAGCCTTGGAAAAGTGTCAATAAGGTATAAAACATTTCGAGGGTTGCAATATGTTACTCCAGTTGTGGCTCACTGAGCATTTGCAAAACGGCGACTACTGTCAGGACATCCATAGAAGAATTTGGGATGATCATATTTCTTTCCATCATCCAAAACGTATGAACTACATCCCCGACATGTTTGCTCAGCAATAAAACGCTAATGGATGGGCCAAGTTGCTAGGAAACTTGACCAAGGATCAGATTCAGTGGATGTTTGAGTGGTTCCCAACCGACGAGTTCATCATCCGAACTCGAGACACCCCATTTCTGATATTGATTGGTCTAAGAGGGACATATCCTTATGTCCTGATCCGAGTCATGAGGCTGGAATGAAAGGAGCAAGTTGTACTAAGGGTCGAGAAGATGAGTCATCTTAGTGCAGATTTGCAAAACGATGGCATCCCTCATAAGTTCCAAGCTCATCCGGTTAGGAAAGGACACTATTGAACCCGACAGGTATCATGCTGGTTACTCTCCTTATTATCTGGGATGGTTAGAAGAGAACTGGGGTGGAAGTATCGAGCCAGGGTTTGCTCAAGGCCACAGGGACATAGATGAGAAGGCCGAGGTAACGACTAGACTCAACCAGTTGCGCAAGAGGCTCCGTGATTGTGAAGAAGATCATCACAAAATACACAAGGCCAACAAAAAGCTGATAGAGGAATGGAAAGACATGGCCATCACCTCCACCCAGAGGCTAGCACACTTGGAGTGAGGCATAGTCGACCTAGAGGACAAGTTCATTAGGAGGATCGAGACCTGTCGGAAGACCGATGGAGCCGAATGAGGAATTCTAGCCAGGACCTAATTGATGTTGAGACTCCGCGAGGTGGGGACACTGATCAAGGCGAGCAGAGATGTCGAGTCTGGGGAAGGTCCTTCTTGGACCAAGTAGATAGGATTGTCTTTACTTTGCCTTCTGATGTAATAAGTCCCCTGGCCATTAGTGACATTTTATATTTTTCGCATTCTTAGAGTCGTGTTCGATTTGTCTATTTTATTATCAATAAAATGAGGCGTTTAGCATCTTAAATTCTCCAAATCAATTTTTCGCTAGGCCTACCTCGTGCACAAAGAGGTCCCCAACTTTGGACACGCTTTACATTTCCGCCTTATGTGTTTAAATTCTGCAATATGTTTTTTATGATCCTCACTAACTTCACTACTTTTTTCATTTTTTGTTTTCGTTATTTATTATTCCCCTCCCCAAAGGTTGGTTCGTGCATTCTGGCATCATCCGCCTACCGCACAAGATCAAAGGGCCTCCTCCTAGTCCTCCCAAAGGAAAAAGGAAGGGTAAAACTAAGATGGAAGAGGCAAGCAGCGTTAGCAAAGACAACATGGATGAACAGGTTGAGATCGTGGATGGTCGGGGTATTCAGGTTCTGCAAGAGGGTATGTCTCCACTGGAGAAGAAGCTGCTGACGTTCCAAGAGGAACTTGACCAAGTCAAGAATTTGGCTGACCAATCATTTTCCCTCAATGTTCTGGATGTCCACTTCCCAAATGCTCCAAACCCCACTTTACCACAAAACATCCCTAAACAACCGAATTACCCCAAAGACCAAGTCCCGCCAGCACAATGCAATGCCTGTCACCATAACACCCCACCTCTCCAAGATCAGACAAAAGACCACTTCCAGGCCTACAATAATCCCATTTATGTGGAAACCATGGCTCATTCCACACCACATACCCCTGAATCTAACGAGAAGGTTAGGCTCATCAGGAATTTGACCGAGGAACTCAAGAGGTTGACTAATCGAGTTCAGGGCATCGAAGGAGTTAGAGGGATTGAGGGGCTGAACTATGAAGATCTTTGCATACAGCCTAATGTCGAACTGCCCGAGGGGTACAAACCTCCTATGTTCGAGATGTTCGATGGTACTGGTGATCCAAGAGTCAATTTGAGAACTTACTGCGACAAATTGGTTGGCGTGGGAAAAGATGAAAGAATCTGCATGAAACTCTTCATGAGGAGCTTGAAAGGAGAAGCACTGTCTTGGTACATCGTTCAGGATCTAAAGAAATGGACTAATTGGGTAAGCATGGCAACAGACTTCATGGATCGATTCAGGTTCAACACGGAGAATGCTCAGGATGTGTTCTACATCCAGAATTTAAAGATGAAGCCAATATAGACTTTTTGCGAGTATGCTACTCGTTGTAAGTCAGAATCTACCAAGGTTAGGCTAGCCATAGAGGAGGAACAAATGAAGAAATTCTTTGTACGATCTCAGGATCCTCAATATTACGAGCGGCTGATGATGGTCGAAGGTCACAAGTTCTCTGACATCATCAAATTAGGAGAGCGAATCAAAGAAGGCATCAAAAGCGGTGTGGTTACCAACTTTGAAGCTTTACAGGCTACTAATAAAGCTCTACATTCTGGTGGTGTGTCCAGAAAGAAGGATGTGGGAGCCGTGACGGTTGCACAACAAGCCAAGTCCCCGCCCAAATACTAAGTATATCCAACACCCTCATCCACATACCAACCAGCTCCAAGTTACCAAGAACCTTCACCTTAATACCAAGCACCCTCACCAACATATCAAGCTCCACCACCCACATATAAGCCTAACTCGCCCAGGTACTCCCAACCGGCTCCCGTTTACAACGCCTACAATTCCCAACCTTCTCACTGCCAATCAGCACCTACTCGCCAAAACTTCCCAAGACCTCGCCCTAACTTCGACCGTTGCCCTCCAAAACAATATATTTCCATAGCCGATCCCATTGATCAACTATATGAAAGACTCAAAATCGCCGGTTACGTCACACCCATTCCTGCTGCCACCCTTGAGAACGCTTCTCAATGGATCAACCCAAACAAATCCTGTGCTTACCACTCCGACATGAAGGGACACACCATCAAGGAATGACGTTCCTTTAAAGACAAGATACAAACCCTCAAAGACAACAAAATCATTGTAGTCAAGGACCCTGCTCCTAATGTTCGCAATAATCCACTGCCAGACCATAAAGGTGGTGTCCATATGGTTGAAGTAGATGATGATTGGGATCCTGAGGGATCAATTGGGCTGATTGCAGAGGGTGATCCGAAGAAGCCAACAATTACTCTGAACCCAATTGTGGTTCAAATGCAGCCATCCGGGGATGCTGAGGTAAACAGTCCATTTCACTCGAGTTTGAATCGAGACCGGCCACAAAGGAAAAGGCCCCAGTGCCGATTGAAGTTGAGTTTGTACGGCCACTCGAAGTGGCAGTCCGGCGGCCTATAACATATATTCTGGTGGGAATGAGGATGACCACACCTATTCCAGTGGAAATGTCAACAATGCCACCCTTTTACTCAAACGCCATCCCATTGGACTACACAACTAAAATAAGGAGAAATGGTAAAAGCAGGTCTGAGGAAGCAATTACTGCACAGGGTATGACCAGAAACTGGCAGTTTTTATACCCCTGAATATTTGGCTAAATCTATCAAGCAGGCCGCCAACCGTCCTCCCACCATTGAGACAGGTTCAGACAATCATTGGAGAAAGATCCAAGCCAAGGAGTACTCAATCCTCAGATATCTATCCTCTCTCTATTACAGAATTCTGAGATGCACACTCAAGAAATTGGGCAAAAGTCTACATGATATAAAAGAAGGAGAGATCAATGTAAAGGCCTTTGATTGTTCTCAAAGATCCAATATGGGAGAAATCTCCTTGTTCTTACAGATGGGACCAACCTGGTTCGATGTAGACTTCCAAGTGATAGGCGAGCCCGCATCCTACAACTTGTTGTTAGGGCGACCTTGGATAAATGCCTCTGGGGCCGTGGAATCAACCCTACATCAAGCGTTGATGTTTGAATGGAATCATCAAGAGGTAGTCATTCACGGCGACGGTAGCAACCATATCTACGGTCGCCAGAATTGTTTTGGTCACTGAGGGGACAAGGAAACTAGGTGGAGAAATCTACCACAACATTGAACGAGTTAATGCCATTGATAAGGACAAATGGTGGGAC
>ML350607.1:0-36343 GCA_005239505.1 Nicotiana paniculata | reverse complement strand
GATTATTAGAGTTCATCTCCTCTTTATTCATGAATTAGTTTGGGTAGAATGAAACCTAACAGGCCTGCTCAGTCGAGTTTACTCGGTTGGGCGCCGGTCGCGCTCCTCGATTTTTGGGGCGTGACAATATCCTGCCTATAGTTTCATTACTTAGCTCGGTAATGTGTAATTATATGTTCAGTTGTCGCGTGTTAGAAATCATGCTTATAGGTGTTCTATTATGTTCAATCATTATATGTTATCATTCCTGCCTATAGGTTCATCATCTGGTTCAATTGTGTTCTACTTTTGTTTGTTAGAAACCATGCCTATAGGGTACTGTATGACTCAATGTGCGTGCAGGATTCTGTTTATACGCTGCCCTATCTACAAATTATAGAAATCATGTCTATAGGATCTAAAATCAATTTTAATTGTAGAAATCATGCCTATAGGGTCTGCATCAGTTTTAATCCCACTCGCCTTTTCAGGAGTTTTCAACACTGTGTCATTGTCATCACTAGAAAGCATGCCTATAGGGTTAAAGGAGTAATTCTGAACATTCTTCTGTGATTACCACTCTTAGTTACTGCATAAAACACCTAGACATCATGCCTATATGTTTAATTCCTTATGCTTAAAATCAGTAGGCAATTATGGAGGCTCTGGAAATCGTATTAAAGAACGACTTTTGCGTATAAACTGCTTTCTCATTAATTCAAAATTACATAGAAATCATGCCTATAGGTTTTTTCAACCTTAACTGGTGCAAATCTGCAAATGTCAATGTTAATCAGTTTCGCGTGCATTTGTTTTCTAAGTGCGGAGGCTAACTTTAGCCCTTATTTGCCTATATGTGAAAGTACAAAATGTTTTGTATGTTGCCTAGTATTTATCCTTTTGAGAAACATAAGTTAAATTCTAGAACCACCCTAAAATAGAGGTCCAAATGCCTCTTGGACCATAGGCATGGGACGGGTAGTGCACGCGTAGGGTACGACTTAGAATTGACTAGTGCGCTTTAGGTAAACAACTTAAAAATAGTAATCGAGTAGCAGGAGATGATAGTCTATGCCCTCTGAATAATATGAGTAATACCCCACCTTGAGAGAGTTACAAAATATTATTTATGTTGCATGGGGTGATCCTTTAAGCTAAAAAATTTAGTACACCCCCCCCCCTTTGTTTTAAAGTCAATCATTTTATCTGTCCAAATTTCATCTTGTTTGTTAGACTAATTCATATAATTCGAGTACGGTTGGGACCTACCGTTGTGGACCTCAAGGAGTGCCTAATACCTTCTCCTCGAGGTAATTTGAGCCCTTACCTGATCTATGGTGACACAACTGGTTAATCCATAGTTATCTGCAAATAGGTTCCCTAACACACCTTAATCCGTTAGGTGGCGAATCTCTCTTTTAGTACCCTTCCTTAAAAGAGTTGTCACGTGTCGAAACCCGATTTCGCGAGAAAAAGGGGCCCGACAGCATGGCGACTCTGCTGGGGATGTTTTAGGCTCTTACCATTGTGAACTTGGTCTATATGAATTAGTCTCTCTCGATAAGGTGTCTTTATTATTTTGCTGTCACTTGAACATCCCGCTCCCATTTTCCCTTTTATTTCTACATGCACACCCTCTTACCCATTCCCCCTTTATATGAACTCACATGCAACTCGTCGCTTAATTTGGTTACAATCTACATTCCCCCTTTATTTCTTAATCATGTTAACTGGCTCCAACTTTTAAATTTTGTTATATCATGTCTTTCCCAATCCCTACCCCTTTATCTGCTTTATTTCAATTTTCACAGTATGCGAACTAACTTCTTCCCTGTTTTCTTTCTTTTCTGTCTTTACATTTATTAAATACTGCATTTATTGCCTTCATCATGAAAAATACTTGACAACATGTTGTTTTATCTTTGCATAAATCATGCTCTACATCATATTCCACTCGTGCGCAATTAATACCATAGCGACACTTAATGAGTGTACGCGCTCTTCCTATATCACCCTTTTAAATTTAGAAAGGCTTATTTGTGGTAAAACTAGTCAACCAACGGGGCAATCGACGGTTCCGTGCCTTTCCCTCTCAAGTTGTCCACTTGAGGGTACCGGTCTAGACTCTTATAGAAACCCCACTCTGATATTAACTGAACATGTATCATGTCTAAACCTAGTAAGGGTTAGAATGCTATCCTCGTGATAACTCTCTATGGAAAACCTTGTCCAAATCCCATCAGGATTTCCATAATCCCAACGGGTACAATCATGATATGTGCATTATTTAGAGAAAAAGTGCCGAGATGCTAATCATTAATGTGTAAATAGTCAAATCCAGAGAGGGAAAGGGCTACCTTTATCTGTTTTGCAGAAATGAGGCACGAAGTCCCCAGGTTCAGCATGGTTCGAAGTATCCTACCTTTGTTGCTAGATTGGTGAGAAAATCTCTCACCAAGCGACAAAAACCATATGAAAATGGTTCTCAGAAATTTAACTTCTTTGCTAGACATTCAACCAAACAATGTACTGATCGAGGCTGCTACTATGTTCTGGGATGAAAAGAGGGATTTTTCCGTTTAAGTGATATAGAAATGACTCCCCTTCTTGAGGAAATAAGAGGCTTTGCTAGGCTTCTCTGGGATAGCCCTGGTCTGTTGGTATCGAAAAATTGCACTTCTCGAGGGCTTTAGATGGAATGATGAGTTAGTTTGTCTGAAGAAGTCTTACATACTCTTCGACTTCCTTTACGAACGTTATGGGAAAAAAAACCCTACCTCCTCTATCATGATAAGTTTTCCATCACTTCTCTAGGTTGGACTCATCGCCTGGTTTTTGTGTTCATTGTCTGTTTTCTGGGGATGCTGGTATTCCCAATACAAGGAGAAAAGATCCACACTCCCTTAGCTATGGTTACCAAAACCCTAATGGAAGGAATTGAGGGGAATACTTACACTATTGTCCCAATGAACGTAGCAGAGATATACCGAGCCTTGGACCGCTGCAAGAAAGCATATAGTCATTTTGAAGGTTGCAATCTATTACTACAAATATGGCCGTTGGACATCTTCAAAGGGGACACTACCGTCAAGAATTTCCGCGGCGACCATGGAATGACCATATAGCTTTTCGCCATCCAAAAAGAATGACTTTCATCCCGGACAGGTTTGCACAACCAGTAAACACTGTGGGTTGGGTACTCATATTTAGCAATTTGACTGACGACAAGGTCCATTGGATGTTCTAGTGGTTCCCTACTAGAGAATTCATCATTAGGTCAAGAGATATTCCTCACCTAGTGTTGATTGGGTTAAGAGGTATGTATCCTTATGCTCCTATCAGAGTCATGAGGCAAGCTGGGAGGAAACAAGTCATACTATGAGTTTCCAACATGGTTCACTACAAACCAGATTTCTAGGGTGATGCCATTCCATTCAAGTGCGAGGCACAACACATGTGACAAAAGAAGATCATTGTGGAAAAGGATACCGTCGAGCCAGATCGGTATCATGCCGACCATGTGTATTTCTACCCATCATGGTTGGTCGATGAGATAGCAGGAGAAGTCAAACCAGGGATTGATTTAGGAAATAGGGTCATAGATGATGTTGCCGAAGCACAAGTAAAATACAGGAGGTTGCGCAAAAAGGTTTTTGAATTTGAGGCCAAGTATTTGGAACAACATAAAGTGGACATGGAAGCAATCAACGAATGGAGGGTAATCACTACTAAATCAACAAAAAGGTTGGAGTATTTGGAGCAGGGTTTGATGGAACTTAAATGAAAGATGAGGATTGTAAGAACACAGAAGGCAATGAAGGAGGGCATCTAGTAAGGGCAAATTTGCTCTTGGACGTGCGCGACCTGGGGAAGATTGATGGGGCTAAGAAGGCCAAGCTTGTAGAAGGCCCCTCTAGGACCGAATAAATTGGGATTGATGTTTACTTGTTTTTTCTAGATGTCGTTTTAGAATTCGATTGTAATAAGGCAAATGCCGCTAGTAACTCTTTATGATTAGTGTCATTTTTAATAGAGATTTAGTCTATTTATCATATTAATGAAATGATGCAATTATCGGAATTAAGTTTCTCAAAATCTATATGTCGCTAGGTCTACCTTGGGCACTATGAGGTCCCCAAATTAGGACGTGAATTTATAATTTCGCAATACATGTTTAAATTCGAAGATCCCTAATGACTTGTTTACCTTTTTTAATTTTCTTTGTTTTGATTATTCCCATCTCTTAAGGTTGGTTTTTGTATACTGGCATCATCAACATACCATACCATATCCATAGGTCATCCACCTCCTAGTCCAAGTGATCCTAAAAGCAAGGGAAAAGATAAGATGGACGACATGAGTGGTATCAGGAAAGAGAACACTACACATGCACAGAATGTTGAGACTTCAGATGGTCAGAGTACTCCGACGCAGAATGATTTGGTTCTACAGTTGGAACAGAAAATACTGGAGTTACAAGGGGAGCTTGAGAAGGTCAGGAACTTGACAAACCTTTCCCTCACCTTGAACATCCAAGATATCAACCAACAGGACACCCATAAGACAGCGCCTCCTCAAAATACACCAAACCAGCATCCAAAAAATCCTCACACACCTCATCAATACGCCACACCTCCCTAAAAACCCAATCCTCCACCCGTACCAACTCCTCCTCAGCACTAACATCATCCAACCCAATACCCGCAAACTACTACCTAACATACTCCTCGAAACAAACCACAACCTACCCCTGATCCACAGAACTCGACCAATGATCACCAATATACCCAAATCCCCAAAATCCATCAAAACAACCCCATATATGTAGAAACCTTACTCACACTTCACAACAAACCCCATACATACCAGAATCTACCGAGAAGGACCTACTCATCAAGAATATGGTAGAGGAACTTAAGAAGCTCACAAATCGAGTCCAAGGTATCAAAGGGGGTATAGGCATCGAGGCTTTGAACTATGAAGATCTGTGTATTCAGCCGGACGTAGAACTGCTAGAGGGTTACAAACCTCCTAATTTTGAACTATTTGAAGGAACAGGTGACTCAAAGGTACATTTGAGGACATACTGCAACAAGCTCGTAGGAGTTGGAAAAGATGAAAGAATCCGCATGAAGTTATTCACGAGGAACCTCGCCGGAGATGCCCTATATTGGTATATCAGTCAAAATACAAAGAAAAGGGTTAATTGGGTAAGCATGGCATCAGATTTCATGGACCGATTCAGATTCAATACGGAGAATGCTCTAGATGTCTTCTATATCCAGGATCTTAAGAAGAAGCCGATAGAGACTTTCCGCGAGTATGCTACTCGGGGGAGATCGGAAGCTGCAAAAGTAAGGTCGGCATGGTAACCAATTTTGAGGCATTACAAGCTACCAAGAAGGCCTTGCAATCAGGAGGCATATCCAAGAAGAAGGAAGTAGGGGCCGTGATGGTAACCCAAGGTCCGAAATCTCCTCTCACATAAAAAATACCTCCACCCACATTTCAGCCTTCACCTCCCAGATATCCGCAACCCGCCACCACTTACCATACTTACAATACCCAGTTAGCATACTACCACTCACCACCAGCCCACCAAAACTATCAAAAACCCAAACCAAATTTTGACCGCAGGCCGCCCAGACAATACACCCCTATTGCGGAACCCATCGATCAGTTATATGAGAGACTGAAGGATACTGGTTATGTCACTCCTATTCCCTCTGTTTCCATGGAAAACTCCTTTCAATGGGTCAATCCAAATAAGACATGTGCCTACCACTTCGTCATGAAGGGTCATACCATTGATGAATGTCACACTCTTAAAGACAAGATCCAGAAGTTAATTGATACCAAGGTTATAGAAGCGAAAGAGGCTGCACCTAACATCCGTAACAATCCCCTCCCGGATCACAGGGGCTAGGGGTAAATGTGATAGAAACTGATGAAGAATGGGACCTGGAAGGTTGAATTGGGCTCATTCGAGAAGGGTATGATCTTAAGAAACCTGCAGTCACTCCCACTCCTATTGTGGTACAAATACATCCACCACTCGACGTTGATGTAGCCGCACCAACTTCGTTCGAAGTTGAATTAACAACACCTGCAGTTGTGTCTGCTCCGTTTGAAGTACAAGTGACCATACCATTCACTGCGACGGTAGCACCTACACTGTCCATTAAGTCCAATGTTATACCATGGGACTATGCTGCAGAAGAAAAGAGGAAAGGAAAGGAAAAAATGGAGGAAACAGGTGCAGCACAAGGGATGACCAGGACTGGTAGAGTCTACACATCTGAACACCTAGGAGGAACAAGTAAAGAAGCCGCTTCAAAATAGTCTATCATTGAAACCGGCCCGAATGATATTTGGAGAAAGGTGCAAGCAAGAGAATACACTATAGTGGAATATCTGAACAAAACCCCTGCTCAAATATCTATCTTATCATTATTGCAGAATTTTAAAGCACATAGGAATGCATTGATGAAGGTACTAAATGAAGCTTACGTACCCAATAATATTACCAGTGGGGAAATGGCTAACATGGTCAGACAATTATTGGGAAGCCATAATATCATTCTGAAGACGAATTGCCACCAAAAGGGTTAAGCCACAACAGGGCGCTGCACATCACGGTACACTATGAAAACAAATTCATTGCCAAGGTTTTGATAGATGGAGGTTCCATTCTCAACATTTGTCCGTTGACGACTTTGAAGAGATTGGGTCAAGGATTGCATGAGATACGAGCAGGAACTATGAACATCAAAAGGCCACGATTGGAGAAACCAACCTTTGCTTACAAATGGGCCCGACTTGGTTTTATGTCGAATTCCAAGTACTCGACATATCTGCCTCATATAATTTATTATTGAGACGGACTTGGATACACTCTGCACCAGGCTGTGAAGTTCAAATGGAACCATCAGGAGGTGATCATTCATGGAGACGGGAGTAATCCCATTTATACCAATTAGATTGTTCCAGTCGTGGAAAATGGAAGGAAGTTGGGCAGAGAGACTTACCATCGCATTGAGCGCGTTAATGCAATTGAAAAGGACAAGTGATGGAGAAGCAAAATAGAAAGCATACTGGCATGGGTAGGGTATGAACCTGGTAAAGGGCTCGGAAAGAATCTCCATGGTATTGCCAAACCAATACAGCTAAAACGTCATGACATGACCTTTGGATTGGGATATCAGTACACCTGGAATGAGTATAAGAATTAGTCGCCACCATGGCGTGGTCTTTACAGCCTTCTTGAACAGCCAATACCTCATTTGAGCCAATCCTTCCATCAAGCTGATATGTTGTGGGTATCCGAAGAAGACGAAGTGCTTCCTGGTTTGAAGAATCTATTTTTAGAAGAGGAAGACATAGATTGGTGTAATAGTTGAAGAGGAGGAGGAGGAAGGCCTAGTCATCTGGACAGTGGAGAAAGGAGCCGTCCTCAAAAACTGGAAAGCCACACCATCAAGGGCCCGCTGAGTCCCAAGGTAGCCTGACTACTAGTGTCATTTATTTTCGAGAATAATCCTTTTAAGAATTTTAAAAAAAGCACTTTCATGATTTCGTTTTGGTAACATTGTTTGAATCCTTAAAATAGCTTTTGTTTGACTTTGATATTTATTAATGGCTAAATGTTTTATTATTTATTAATTTTCTCTATATTATTACTATTTCTTACCTTGATGAACCAACTACTGTGACATGTAATGGGACAACATAACATAAGGATAGTGACTCGGAAGAGGTAGAAGAAGAAGATGTAATACCTGAGAAAATTATCAGAGAAGTTGAGAACTTTGAGAATAAGCCTAAGTCAACCTGGACGAAACTGAGATAGTCAACTTGGGAGATGCCAAAATAATCAAAGAAACTCGCATAAGCATGCATTTCCATGACATGATACACAAATAGATAGAGGTATATGTGGATGGAATCATCATAAAATCCAAGAAGGCTACAGATCACATAGCAGTTTTGAGAAAGTTCTTTTTTCGGCTTCGGAGGTACAATTTGACATTGAATCCTGCAAAATGTGCCTTTAGAGTTCCTGCCAGGAAATTGCTAAGATTCATCATCAGCCGCCAAGGAATTGAGCTAGACCCATCAAAGGTCAAGGCTATCCAGGATTTGTCACCTCTAAAAAACAAGAAAGACGTTATGAGTTTCTTGGGGCGTCTCAATTACATCAGCTGCTTCATAGCACAATCAACCGTGATATGTGAGCTGATTTTCAAAATGTTAAAGAAGGATGCCGCTACCAGTTGGACTGAAGACTTCTAGAAATCTTTTGACAAAATGAAAGAATACTTTTCCACACCAACAGTCCTAGTCCCGCCAGAGCCTGGTAGACCGCTGCTACTCTACCTCTCCGTATTATATGGAGCTTTCGGTTGTGTCTTGGGAAAACATGACGAGACAGGAAGGAAAGAACAGGCCATTTATTATCCGAGTAAGAAGTTTACACCCTACGTAGCACGGTATTCTCTGCTTGAACGCATTTGTTGTGCTCTGACATGGATAGCCCAGAAATTAAGGCACTACTTCTGTGCCTATACCACATATCTCATATCAAGGATGGATCCTTTGAAGAACATCTTCCAGAAGCCCACGCCTAGAGGAAATCTAGAAAAATAGAAGATATTGTTGAGCGAATTTGACATCATTTATGTAACTCAGAAGGCAGTTAAAGGACAAGCGTTAGCGGATCATCTTGCAGAGAATCCTGTAGGAGGAGAATACGAACCACTAAAAATGTATTTTCTTAATGAAGAAGTGACATTCGTATGAGAGGATATTGCTGAAGCCTATGACGGGTGGAGATATTCTTCGATGGAGCTGCAAATTTCGAAGGAGTAGGTATCGGAGCCATTTTGGTGTCAGAAACCGGTCAACATTACCTGGTGTTCGCAAAACTCAGATTCCCGTGCACCAATAATATGACAGAATATGAGGCTTGTATATTGAATCTGAGGCCAGGCATTTGGAACAACATAAAGTGGACATGGAAGCAATCAACAAATGGAGGGGAATCACTACTAAATCAACAGAAAGGTTGGAGTATTTGGAACAGGGTTTGATGGAACTTAAGGGAAAGATGAGGATTCTCAGAACATAGAAGGCAATGAAGGAGGTCATCTAGCAAGGGCATATTTTTTGTTGGACGTGCGCGACCTGGGGAAGATTGATGGGTCTAAGAAGTCCAAGATTGGAGAAGGCCCCTCTAGGACCGAATAGATTAGGATTGATGTTTACTTGTTTTTTCTAGATGTCATTTTAGAATTTGATTGTAATAAGGAAAATGCCGCTTGTAACTCTAAATGATTAGTGTAATTTTAGTAGAGATTTGGTCTATTTATCATATTAATGAAATGATGCAATTAACAGAATTAAGTTTCTCCAAATCTATATGTCACTAGGCCTACCTTGGGATCAATGTGGTCCCCAAATTAGGACTCGAATTAATAATTTCGCAATGCATGTTTAAATTCATAGCTCTCTACTGACTTGTTTACCTTTTTTGCTTTTCTTTGTTTTGATTATTCCCATCTCTTAAGGTTGGTTCATGTGTACTGACATCATCAGAGTACCATACCATATCCAGAGGTCCTCCACCTTCTCCTCCCCTAAGTGGTCCTAAAAGCAAGGGAAAAGTTAAGATGGATGACATGAGTGGTATCAGGAAAGACAACGCTACACACGCAGAGAATGTTGAGACTTCAGATGGTCGAAGTGCTCCGACGCAGAATGATTTGGTTCTACAGTTGGAACAGAAAATACTGGAGTTACAAGGGAAACTTGAGAAGGTCCGCAACTTGGCAAACCTCTCCCTCACCTTGAACATCCCAGATATCAAGCAACAAGACACCCAAATACCAGCACCTCCTCAAAACCCACAAACCAGCATCCAAAAAATGCTCCCGCACCTCATCAATATGCCACACGTCCCTAAAATCCCAATCCTCCACTAGTACCAACTCCTCCTTAGCACCAACATCATCGAACCCAATACCCACAAACTACTACCTACTATACTTCTCAAAACACACCACAACCTACCCCTGGTCCACAGAACTTGACCAATGATCACCACTAAACCCAAATCCATGGAATCCATCAAAACAACCCCATATACGTAGAAACCTTACCTCACACTTCACAACAAACCCCATACACACCAGAATTTGTTGAGAATGACCTGCTCATCAAAAATATGGCGGAGGAACTTAAGAAACTCGCAAGTAGAATCCAAGGCGTCGAAGGGGGTATTCACATCGAGGGTTTGAACTATGAAGATATGGGTATTCAGTCGGGCGTAGAACTGCCAGAGGATTACAAACCTCCCAAGTTTGAAATGTTGGACGGAATAGATGAGATAAAGGTACATCTGAGGACATACTGCGACAAGATCATAGGAGTTGGAAAAGATAAAAGAATTCGCATGAAGTTATTCATGAGGATCCTCACCGTAGACACCCTATCTTTGTATATCAGTCAAAATCCAAAGAAATGGGTTAATTGGGTAAGCATGGCATCAGATTTCATATACAGGTTCAGATTCAATACGGAGAATGCTCCAGATATCTTCTATATCCAGGATCTTAAGAAGAAGCCGACAGAGACTTTCCGCGAGTATGCTACTCGGTGGAGATCGGAAGCTGCAAAAGTAAGGTCGGCATAATAACCAATTTTGAGGCATTACAAGCTACCAAGAAGGCCTTGCAATCAGGAGGCATATCCAAGAAGAAGGAAGTAGGGGCCGTGATGGTAGCCCAAGGTCCGAAATCTCCTCTCACATACAAAACACCTCCTAATATTTCAGCCTTCACCTCCCAGATATCCGCAACCCGCCACCACTTACCATACTTACAATACCCAGCTAGCATACCACCACTCACCACCAGCTCACCAAAACTATCAAAATACCTAACCAAATTTTGACCGCAGGTCGCCCAGACAATACACCCCTATTGCGGAACCCATCGATCAGTTATATGAGAGACTGAAGGATACTGGTTATGTCACTCCTATTCCGGCTGTTTCCATGGAAAACTCCTCTCAATGGGTCAATCCAACTAAGACATGTGCCTACCACTCCGTCATGAAGGGTCATATCATTGATGAATGTCGCACTCTGAAAGACAAGATCCAGAAGTTAATTGATACCAAGGTTATACAAGCGAAAGAGGTTGCATCTAACCTCTGTAACAATCCCCTCTAGGATCAGAGGGGAGAGGGGTAAATGTGATAGAAACTGATGAAGAATGGGACCTGGAAGGGTCAATTGGGCTCATTCGAGAAGGGGATGACCCTAAGAAACCTGCAGCCACTCTAACTCCTATTGTGGTACAAAAACATCCACCAGTCGAAGTTGATGTGGCCGCACCAACTCCGTTCGAAGTTGAAGTAACAACACCTGCAGCTGTGTCTGCTCCGTTTGAAGTAGAAGTGACCATACCATTCACTATGACGGTAGAACCTACACTGTCCTTTAAGTCCAATGCTATACCATGGGACTATGTTGTAGAAGTAAAGAGGAAAGGAAAGGGAAAAATGGAGGAAACAGGTGCAGCACAAGGGATGACCAGGACTGGTAGAGTCTACACACCTAAGCACCTAGGAGGAATAAGTAAAGAAGACACTTCAAAATAGCCTATCGTTGAAACCGGCCCAGATGATCTTTGGACAAAGGTGCAAGCGAGACAATACACTGTAGTGGACCATATGAATAAAACCCCAGCTCAGATATCTATCTTATCATTACTGCAGAATTCTAAAGCACATAGGAATGCATTGAAGAATGTATGAACGAAGCTTACGTACACAACAATATTACAAGTGGGGAAATGGCTAACATGGTCAGACAAGTATTGGAAAGCCATAATATTACTTTCCATGAAGACGAATTCCCACCGAAAGGGTTAAGACACAACAGGGCGCTGCACATCACAGTACAATATGAAGACAAATTCATTGCAAGGATTTTGATAGATGGAGGTTCCACTCTCAACATTTGTCCGTTGACGACTTTGAAGAGATTGGGCCAAGGATTGCATGAGATACAAGCAAGAACTATGAACGTCAAAAGGTCACGATTGGAGAAACCAACCTTTTCTTACAAATGGGCCCGACTTGGTTTGATGTCGAATTCCAAGTACTCGACATATCAGCGTCATATAATTTATTATTGGGACGACCTTGGATACACGCTGCTAGGGTTGTAGCATCCACTCTGCACTAAGCTGTGAAGTTCGAATGGAACCATCAGGAGGTGATCATTCATGGAGACGAGAGTAATCCCATTTATACCAATCAGATTGTTCCAGTCGTGGAAAACGGAAGGAAGTTGGGCAGAGAGACTTACCATCGCATTGAGCGCATTAATGCAATTGAAAAGGACGTGATGGAGCAACAAAATAGAAAGCATACTGGCATGGGCAAGGTATGAACCTGGTAAAGGGCTCGAAAATAATCTCCAGGGGTATTTCCAAACCAATACAGCTAAAACGTCACAACACGACCTTTGGATGGGATATCAGTACACCTGGAATGAGTATCAGAATTGGTCGCCACCATGGCGTGGTCTTTACTACCCTCTTGAACAGCCAATACCGATATTTGAGCCAATCCTTCCATCAAGCTGATATGTTGTGGGGATCCAAAGAAGACGAAGTGCTAGCTGGTTTGAAGAATCTATTTTTAGAAGAGGAAGACATGGATTGCGGTGTAATAGTTGAGGAGGAGGAGGAGGAGGAGGAGGAAGGCCTCATCATCTGGACAGTGGAGAAAGGAGCCTTTCTCAAAAACTGGAAAGCCACACCATCAAGGGCCCGCTGACTCCCGGGGTAGCCTGACCACTAGTGTCATTTATTTTCGAAAATAATCCTTTAAAGAATTTTAAAAAAGGCATTTTCATGATTTCGTTTTGGAAACATTGTTTGAATCCTTAAAATCGCTTTTGTTTGACTTTGATATTTATAAATGGCTTAATGTTTTATTATTTGTTACGTTTCTCTATATCTTTCTCCCTACATCATTACTATTTCTTACCTTGATGAACCATCTACTGTGACATGTAATGAGACAACATAACATAAGGATAGTGACTCGGAAGAGATAGACGAAGAAGATGTAATACCTGAGGAAATTATCAGAGAAGTAGAGAACTTTGAGAATAAGCATAAGTCAACCTGGACGAAACTGAGATAGTCAACTTGGGAGATGCCAAAATAATCAAAGACACTCGCATAAGAATTCATTTCTATGACATGATACACAAATAGATAGAGGTATATGTGGACGACATCATCATGAAATCCAAGAAGGCTACATATCACATAGCAGATTTGAGAAAGTTCTTTTTTCGGCTTCGGAGGTAAAATTTAACATTGAATCCCGCAAAATGTGCCTTTAGAGTTCCTGCCGAGAAATTGCTAGGATTCATCATCAACCGCCGAGGAATTGAGTTTCTTGGGGAGTCTCAATTACATCATCCACTTCATAGCACAATCAACCGTGATATGTGAGCCAATTTTCAAAATGTTAAAGAAGGATACCGCCTCCAGTTGGACTGAAGACTGCCAGAAAGCTTTTGACAAAATCAAAGAATACTTGTCTACACCACCAGTCCTAGTCCCGCCAGAGCCTAGTAGACCGCTGCTACTCTACCTCTCCATATTAGATGGAGCTTTCGGTTGTGTCTTGGGACAACATGACGAGACAGGAAGGAAAGAACATGCCATATATTATCTGAGTAAGAAGTTTACTCCCTACGAAGCACGATATTATCTGCTTGAACGCACTTGTTGCACTGTGACATGGATAGTCCAAAAATTAAGGCACTACTTCTGTGCCTATACCACATATCTCATATCAAGGATGGTTCCTTTAAAGTACATCTTCCAGAAGCCCACGCCTAGAGGAAAGCTAGCAAAATAGCAGATATTGTTGAGCGAATTTGACATCATTTATGTAACTCAAGAGGCAGTTAAATGACGGGTGTTAGCGAATCATCTTGCAGAGAATCCTGTAGGTGGAGAATACGAACCACTAAAAATGTATTTTCTTGATGAAGAAGTAACATTCGTAAGAGAGGATATTGTTGAAGCCTACGACGGGTGGAGAATGTTCTTCGATGGAGTTGCAAATTTTGAAGGAGTAGGTATCAGAGCTGTTTTGGTGTCAGAAACCGGTCAAAATTACCTGGTGTCCGCAAAACTCAGATTCCCGTGCACCAATAATATGACAGAATATGAGGCTTGCATATTGAATCTGAGGCCAGGCATTTGGAACACCATAAAGTGGACATGGAAGCAATCAACGAATGGAGGGAAATCTCTACTAAATCAACAAAAAGGTTGGAGTATTTGGAACAGGGATTGATGGAACTTAAGGGAAAGATGAGGATTGTCAGAACACAGAAGGCAATGAAGGAGGGCATCTAATAAGGGCATATTTTCCGTTGGACGTGCGCGACCTGGGGAAGATTGATGGGGTTACGAAGTCCAAGCTTGGAGAAGGCCCCTCTAGGACCGAATAGATCAGGATTGATGTTTACTTGTTTTTTCTAGATGTCATTTTAGAATTCGATTGTAATAAGGAAAATGCCGCTAGTAACTCTATATGATTAGTGTCATTTTAATAGAGATTTGGTCTATTTATCATATTAATGAAATGATGCAGTTATCAGAATTAAGTTTCTCCAAATCTATATGTCACTAGGCCTACCTCGGGATTAATATGGTCCCCAAATTAGGACTCAAATTTATAATTTCGCAATACATGTTTAAATTCAAAGCTCCCTAATGACTTGTTTACCTTTTTTGCTTTTCTTTGTTTTGATTATTCCCATTTCTTAAGGTTGGTTCGTGCATACTGGCATCATAAGCATACCATACCATATCCAGAGGTCCTCCTCCTCCTGCTCCTCCAAGTGATCCTAAAAGCAAGGGAAAAGCTAAGATGGACAACATGAGTGGTATAAGGAAAGACAATGCTACACATGCGGTGAATGTTGAGACTTCAGATGGTCAGAGTACTCTGAGGCAGAATGATTTGGTTCTACAGTTGGAACAAAAACTACTGGAGTTAAAAGGGGAACTTGAGAAGGTTCGCAACTTGACAAACCTCTCCCTCACCTTGAACATCCCAGATATCAACACACCAAACCAGAATCCAAAAAATCCTCCCGCACCTCATTAATATACCACACCTCCCTAAAATACCAATCCTCTACTAGTTCCAACTCCTCCTTAGCACCAACATCATCCAACCCAATACCTGCAAACTACTACCTACCATACTCCTTAAAACACACAACAGCCTACCCCTGATCCACAAAACTCGACCAATGATCACCACTACACCCAAATCCCTAGAATCCATTAAAACAACCCCATATACGTAGAAACCTTACCTTACCCTTCACAACAAACCCCATACACACCAGAATCCGCCAAAAGGACCTACTCATCAAGAATATGGCGGAGGAACTTAAGAAGCTCATAAATCAAGTACAAGGCGTCGAAGGGGGCATAGGCATCGAGGGTTTGAACTATGAAGATCTATGTATTCAGCTGGACGTAGAACTGCCAGAGGGTTACAAACCTCCCAAGTTTGAAATATTTGACGGAAAATGTGACCCAAAGGTAAATCTAAGGACATACTGCGACAAGCTCGTAGGAGTTGGAAAAGATGAAAGAATCCGCATGAAGTTATTCATGAGGAGCCTCACCGTAGATGACCTATCTTGGTAAATCAGTAAAAATCCAAAGAAATTGGTTAATTGGGTAAGCATGGCATCAGATTTCATAGACATGTTTAGATTCAATACGGAGAATGCTCCAGATATCTTCTATATCCAGGATCTTAAGAAGAAGCCGACATAGACTTTCCACGAGTATGCTACTCAGTGAAGATCGGAAGCTGCAAAAGTAAGGTCGGCACGGTAACCATTTTTCAGGCATTACAAGCTTCCAACAAGGCCTTGCAATCAGGAGGCATATCCAAGAAGAAGGAATTAGGGGCCGTGATGGTAGCCCAAGGTCCGAAATCTCCTCTCACATACCAAACACCTCCACAAACATTTTAGCCTTTACCTCCCAGATATCCGTACCCTGCCACCACTTACCATACTTACAATACCCAACTAGCATACTACCACTCACCACCAACCCACCAAAACTATCAAAAACCCTAACCAAGTTTTGAACGCAGGCCGCCCAGACAATACACTCCTATTTCAGAACCTATCGATCAGTTATATGAGAGACTGAAGGCTACTGGTTATGTCACTCTTATTCCCGCTGTTGCCATGGAAAACTTCTCTCAATGGGTCAATCCAAATAAGACATATGCCTACCACTCTGTCATGAAGGGTCAGACCATTGATGAATGTCACACTTTGAAAGACAAGATCCAGACGTTAATTGATAACATGGTTATACAAGCGAAGGAGGCTGCACCTATCGTCCATAACCATCCCCTCCCGGATCACAGGGCGAGGGGGTAAACGTGATAGAAACTGATGAAGAATGGGACCTGGAAGGGACAATTGGGCTCATTCGAGAAGGGGATGATCCTAAGAAACCTGCAGTCACTCTCACTCCTATTGTGGTACATATACATCCACCAGTCAAATTTTAAGTAGCCGCACCAACTCCGTTCGAAGTTGAAGTAACAATACATGCAGCTGTGTCTGCTCCGTTTGAAGTAGAAGTGACCACACCATTCACTATGACGGTAGCACCTACACCGTCCTTTAAATTTGATGTTATACCATGGGACTATGCTGCAGAAGTAAAGAGGAAATGAAAGGGAAAATGGAGGAAACTGGTCCAGCACAAGGGATGACCAGAACTAGTAGAGTCTACACACCTGAGCACCTAGGAGGAACAAGTAAAGAAGCCGATTCCAAACAGCCTGTCATTGAAACCGTCCCGGATGATCTTTGGAGAAAGGTGCAAGCGAGATAATACTATGTAGTGGACCACCTGAACAAAACCCCTGCTCAGTTATCTATCTTATCATTATTGCAGAATTCTAAAGCATATAGGAATGCGTTGATGAAGGTATTGAATGAATCTTACGTACCCAACAATATTACCAGTGGGGAAATGGCTAACATGGTCAGACAAGTATTGGAAAGCCATAAGATCAATTTCCATGAAGACGAATTGCCACCGGAAGTGTTAAGCCACAATAGGGCGCTGCACATCACGGTACAATGTGAAGACAAATTCATGAGTATGTAACATTGGGCTGTGGTGAACTGTGAGAATGAAAGCCTAGCCTGGCCAGGTGTATCTTTGGGCCTGCTGTAGGCTCTGTATAGCTATTGTACTTTGTAATTAGTTCTATTCATTTTGAGTCTGTAGTAATTCTTGTAATAACATTTTGGGGTATTAGTGAAATTGAGAAAGGGGTTTTATCTTATACTTGCGTTGAATTGGGTAGAAATCCTACCTATAGGTTCATTACTTAACTCAGTAATGTGTTATTATATGTTTATTTTTCGTGTGTTAGAAATCATGCCTATAAGTATTCTATTATGTTCAATCATTATATGTTAGCAATCCTTCCTATAGGTTCATCATCTAGTTCAATTGTGTTCTACTTCTGTTTGTTAGAAAGCATGCCTATAGGGTATTGTATGACTCAATGTGCGTGCAGGATTCTGTTTACATGCTGCCCTATCTACAAATTATAGAAATCATGTCTATAGGATCTAAAATCAATTTTAATTGTTGAAATCATGCCTATAGGTTCTGAATCAGTTTTAATCCCACTTGCCTCTTCAGGAGTTTTCAACACTGTGTCATTGTCATCACTAGAAAGCATGCCTATAGGGTTAAATGAGTAATTCTGAACATTTTTCTGTGATTACCACTCTTAGTTACTGCATAAAACACCTAGACATCATGCCTATAGGTTTAATCCCTTGTGCTTGAAATCAGTAGGCAATTATGTAGGCTCTGGGGATCGTATTAAAGAACGGTTTTTGCGTGTAAACTGCCTGCTCATTAATTCAGTATCACATAGAAATCCTGCCTATAGGTTTCTGCAACCTTAACTAGTGCAAATCTGCAACTGTCATTGTTAATCAATTTCGCGTGCATTTGTTGTCTAAGTGCGGAGACTAACTTTAGCCCTTATTTGCCTATATATGAAAGTCCAAAATGTTTTGTATGTCGCCTAGTATTTTCCCTTTTGAGAAACCTAAGTTAAAGTCTAGAACCACCTTGAAATAGAGGTCCAAATGCCTCCTGGACCATAGGCATGGGATGGGTAGAGCACACGTAGGGTACAACTTAGAATTGACTAGTGCACTTTAGGCAAACAACTTAAAGACAGTAATCGGGTAGGAGGAGATGATAGTCTGTTCCCACTGAATAATATGAGTAACAGCCCACCTTGAGGGTGTTACGAAATATTATTTATGTTGCACGGGGTGATCCTTTAGGCTGAAAAATTTAGGACGCCCCCCCACCTTTGTTTTAAAGTCAATCATTTTATCTGTCCAAATTTCATCTTCTCTCTTAGACTAATTCATATAATTCGAGTTCGGCCGGGACCCACCATTGTGGACCTCAAGAAGTGTCTAACACCTTCTCCTCGAGGTAATTTGAGCCCTTACCCGATATTTGGTGACGCGACTGGTTAATCCAGAGTTATCTGTAAATAGGTTCCCTAATGCACCTTAATCTATTAGGTGGATACTCTCTCTTTTAATACCCTTTCTTAAAAGAGTTGTCACGTGTCGAAACCTGATTTAGCAAAAAAATAGGGTCGCGACAATTAGCGATGTTCAATCTTGAATACAGGTTGTTGTAGCCTCGACTCTATCCTCTTTAATAATCCATCTATGTGAGAGGTCAGGTGTTTTGTATCAAGTCCAAGTACCCATGTGAATGGTCTATAACTTGCCCTGAATTTGTTTTGAGGCGAAATTCTAAGTTTTGCTTGGCTTGAGAAGTGATTGTAGGCTCTCCTTGACCCGTTGTGAAACTTTCCATGGCCCACCAATGATTTTATCCCTAGTCAACACGTTTGAGCCTAAAGCCTTTTTCATTCGATAACCATGTTATAAGCCTTTACCCGTTTTATAGTGACCCTCTCTTGGCACTCGAGCTTTCCTTCGTACTCATGAGAAACAAATGGAAAAAACATAAGTTTGGCGGAGAGACGAGGAGTTTGAAAGTGGTATCAAGGCACAAAAAGAGAAAAGAAATGAAGAAAAGGAAAGGCAAAGAAGAATAAAGAAAGAACAAAAGAAAAACACAAAAAGAATGTGAATAATTTGAAGGGATGAAAGGATTCAAAAGAAAGAAAAAGTGCAAAGCATGGAGAAAACAAAGAACGAGAATATGAATATCATGACCAAGAAAGAGTGATGTCAAGTCTCTCTAGTTACCCAAAGGAAAAATAATGTGACTCAAAGAGTCGGCAAAGCATGAGACAAAAAGAGAAAATGGAGTGCTTAAGGAAAGATGAACCCGTTCTATTCCAACATTTCCTACCTTATTCCAAAAGCCTTCATTACATGCCGAAAAGCCCTACGTGATTTCAAGTCGAGTAAGCTTACATTAGTGGTAATTTACATGAGGGGCAAGCATTTGGTACTTAGGTCCGTACTTGTGACATTCAGAGTGATGAGCAAACTTTTCACTAATCAATGAATTGAGTGCTATATTCTTAAGTGAACTGAGCTAGCAGAGAGTATAGGAGGAGGAGTTTGGGATCCACAGTGACCTATATGAAAGAGAAAACTTCCTTGATAAGTAAATTCAACTCTTGATGCTCAAGAGTCACATTAAAGCTATTTGTGCTTTAACATTCAAAACATTGCCTTGTTGATAATTTATGAGTGTGTGGGTAATTGTTGGTCCCAATCGATGTGTGTTTGATTCAACTTAGGCTAGCTGAAATAGCTCTTTTCTTGTGGAGGTGGGAATTACCTTATTTTCTTGAGGACAAGCAAAAGCTTAAGTTTGGGGGAGTTCATAAGTAGGGATTTTGACTACTTATTTGCGCTCTTTTACTTTCGTTTTAGCTAAAAAATACTTAAAAGTATTCCCAAAAATTGATAAAATGTGCTTTCTTGCAGGAGTATTGGAAAATGAGCCAAAACGATGAAATTCAACTCAAGAAGGAGTATTTTTGGACAAGGACTAAAACCAAGCAAAAAGAGCAAAGTGCAGACCGCACAATATTGAGTGCGGTCGCAGACCATGAAGAGAATTCTGTTAGAGCCTCTTTGCAAAGTGTGTAATTGTGCGGCCGTAGAAGATTAAAGATTATAGAGTTGGAGTTCTAGTCCATGAAGAAGTGCAGATCGTGCTATTATTGTGCGGCCACAGAATTCAAGAGTGCGAGAACAATAATAAATGTGCAGTCTGCAGAACCTGAAGAAATGTGGCCGCAATTCAGAATTGTACGACCGCATAAGTCACTCCTGTCAGTCTCAACTTCAAAGTGCGGACAACACACAGAATTGTGCGGCCGCAGAACCTCTAAAAGGGAAATTTTGTTCGAAAATTTCAGCTGTGTATAAATAGTTCTTTTTGTCAAATTTAGGTCAAATTTGAACTTCAGAAAGTACAGAGCCGTTTTATTTTACTACTTTGCCAAATTTTGTAATAGTTTATCTATTTTACATTAGATTTTCATCCCTTTATCATCTAATATGAGTTTAGTGTTCTTTTCTTCTTTAGTTTCTTCATTTTTGTCTATGAGTAGCTAAATTTCTAGCTAGGGTTTTGACCCAACCCTAGTGTGGGTACCTAATGGGTGTTTGATTTAGGGCTTGTTTAAGGTTGGTTGTGTGATATTTGACCTAGTTCTTTCTTTAATTTAAGAATTAATGGTTTCAAACATTGATTTATGCCTAATTGACTTAGTCTCTATTTGAGAAAGAGAGACTAAGTCTAGGAAAACTTGGCTAACAAGAAATTGGGGTGAACTCAAGAAATTGATATCCCTAATTAAATGGTTGAATCTAGAGATAGTAAAATCCGACTTGAGCATATATCAATGGTTTTGTGAAGTACCCATTTGGACTTGGGAAAGACAAATAGGGGAACACCATTCTATTACCGAGAGGTATCGAGTGGATAATTGCGTGTTGATTTCTATATTACACCCCGACAAACAAAACCTGCCCTAAAGCCCACAACCCTTTGGGTAAACACCAGGTGGAAGTCACAACCCTAGATCTTTTATAAACTTAAAAAACAACAACACCAAAAATATCGTTAGCTATATTTACGTTTACAAGAAATAGCTCAATTTTAGAAGTAGACAAAAACAACAAAATATATGGAAGTGCATTTTAGGCACGTCGTACGCTTAGTCCGATTATATACCTAATCCCATATAAGCTCCCTGAGGAATCGATTCCGACTCAAAGTTGGGTAATTATAATTGCATCGACCGCTTCACAATCCCAATTAGTGGTGTGAATTTGGGCGACACCACTCGCACTCATGAGCGATCGAATAACCTTTGGCCTGATAGCAAACTTTACTTCCCGGTAGGATCTTTGCTACCGAGCAAAGGATTATATAACCGTCCCGTAATCAATGCCTTGTCATTTAAAGTTCTTATTTTTGTTGATGATGTTTTCTCCGTAGTATGCTTTCCGTTGCTGCCTTGTTAAAAACCTTGCCAGGAAAACCCAATTGGGACAAAAATTGCACGAAGGGAAAAAAAGTGCAGCATATACTTTCAGTATAGGCGGTGCTCATTAGCAATAGTATCTTTTAAGGTGTTCCACATTCCAGTTGCTCAACAATTTTACTCCGTCTTGATTTTTCAATTCGTATGATCATTTCCTGGTGACGGCTGAAACTAGGTAGGGGCCTTCTCATGTTGGACCCAGCTTTCCTGCGTTGAGCTCTCAAATATTTTGAGTCACTTTCCTTAAAGCCAAGTCTTCCACTTTAAAATAACGTAGATTGGCTCTTCGATTATAATATGTTTTCATTCAATGTTTCTGGGCCGTCATCCTTATATGTGCCAAGTTCGTGAATTCGTAGAGCATGTCCAATCTAACCAATAATGCTTCGCAGTTTGCTTCTTTATTTGCCGTAAAGTATCTCATTGTAGGTTCTCCTACTTCCAGCAGGGTCAGGGCTTCTTCTCCATATACGAGAGAGAAAGGTGTCTCTTCCATGCCTTATTTGGCCGTTGTCCGGTACGCCCATAGCACTCTCGGTAACTCTTTAGGCCATTTGCCTTTGGTTTCTTCCAATCTCTTTTTAAGATTCTGAATAATCACTTTGTTCGTCGATTCCTCTTGGCCGTTTGCGCTCAGGTGGTATGGCGATGATGTGATTCTTTTGATTTTCAAATCTTCAAGGAATTTTGTGACCTTTGCGCCTATAAATTGTGGCCCGTTGTTGCAGGCGATCTCTTTTGGTATCCTGAATCTGCAAATTATGTTCTCCCCCAAGAAATCAACTACTTCGCGCTCACCGGTTTTTTGGTAAGGACTTGCTTCAACCCACTTAAAAAAGTAGTCAGTTAAAATTAAAAAAAATCTTACCTTACTTGGAGCCGGTGGCAGCGGATCGACTATGTCCATCCCCTATTTCATGAATGGCCAGGGTGAAAAAACTCAGTGCAATAGTTATGCCGGTTGATGTACCAATGGTGCGTGTCTTTGATACTTATCGAATATCTGAACATAAGTCTTAGCGTCCTGTTCCATCTGGGGCCAATTGTATCCTGACCTAATTAGCTTTAGTATCGAGTAATCCGCGCTCAAGTGATTTTCATAGATTCCTTCATGAACTTTTCTCATAACATAATTAGCTTCGAAGGCTCCTAAACATCGGGCCAACGGGCCTTGGAAAGATTTTTTATATAATTTTCACGACCTAAATTCACGTGATCGGCACCCACCACACTACCCGACCCGAGCGAACCAACCCATATGTAAAAACCAAATATAATTGTGGAAGCCAATTGTAAATCTTTTACATTTTCAAACCAAGTCATATAATATTTTTTATTTCGAAAATCTTACATGAAAAATTTCATAAAAATGATGTACTCCCTCCGTTTCAATTTAGATGAGGTAGTTTGAATCGGCACGGAGTTTAAGAAAAAAAGACTTTTGAAACTTGTGGTCTTACAAGATTAAGGGGTAAAAGCTTTGTGGGACCATGGCATATGCGTGGTTATAAAAGCTTCCCATTAAGAGTAAAATGGTAAAATGAAGAGTTTAAAGTTGAATTATTTTCACATTTAAAAATGTGTCATTTATTTTGAAACAGACTAAAAAAGAGAGTACCTCATCTAATTTGAAATGGAGGGAGTACTAAAATTAAATAACTATCCTTTATCCACAACTTTATTTTTACAATCCAACACGACTATCTATGGAGTATAGATACTGAAGAATAGAACTACTACTTGGAATAATTACAATAAAAGAAAATAAGAAATAACATGATAACTACCACAAGATAAAAAGTGGTGCTTCATCATACCTTGAAAAGAGAATCATCCTAGGCATGCCCACCCATCACATTTCACACCTCATCCTGAAACACATAAAGAAAGCGGGATCCTAAGGAGTGGCCTCTAAGGGCTGAGTACACCATAATGATACTCAATAAGTATCATAGACTCTCTCTAACTTAAGTTATTGGGACAAACATTATAAAAATAATGGACCAATATTTGATATAAAACGACATGTAATTTTATCAATTCATGATCTTTACCATTTTAAATGAAGACAAGTGAAATATAACCCACGATAATAAACTTTTAAAACATTAATATCAATCCAAGAGTTTGAAAACAATAATTCCCATTTGTTTTAAGTCATTGAAATCACTTTCGGCTCCTTAGGCCTAAGCATAAAAAAATTATTCTTTACCTTTCACTAGGAGCACTATACCGACACCGACAAAAGAATAAGGTAAACTTGGTGATCAACCTAGCAGCAAGTATCATATTCCCTACTTGATCTGGTCATCTCATCACAGTGCCACACAAACGACTCAGTCATGCTAATATCATACCTTTGCCCCACTTGGGAGACTTATTCCTCAAACCTCGGTTTAGCCTTGGAATGTGTCCCTAGTCCGGCACATGTAGTTTCATAATAACGAACAGAATATTCAAACCAATCTCGGTGGACTCCACTAGTAACTCCCAAAATATTTGATATTCCAAAATAGATTCATAGCATAATAGTCTCAAAGGATCTATTTTATCGAATCATAAATGTAATAGACAATCTAAACCATTTGAAAAAAAATCAAATAAACAACTTTTTCCATGTTAAAACCTTAAGAAATTTAACATCGATCTTTAAAATATATCACAAGTTTTCATTTGTCAATAACAAAAGAAATACTTTTCATGAAAATATATCTTTAGCGCTCAAATATCTATACTCTTATCAACACGTAATTTTGATAAAACCTATAACATTTCCCTTAAGTGTTATTTTGCAACAAGATTTAACATAAAATTTTATTAAACAATATGTTTGCAACACAGTACTTTAGTACTTGGAGACATCCGCACTCGTTTGTCCCCACAAGCATGATAGCACATTTGCAAACAATTTAAGCATTAACTCGAAACAAACTTTTATAGAAAATCCCTCACGAAGAGTGAGTTTTAATTAAAACTTACCTCGTTATCATTTTAATATCATTCTCAATCTTTTAATCCTCTTCTGCCATCCTAACATAGAGTAAAAAATGCCACAAAAAAATTGACGTCTACACTTACATATCCAAATTACAATCAAAATATAACTCAGAAAATATTTATCAATGTCCATTTATGGCTCACAAGTTGGCTGCAAGCCTCCAACTCAAAACCGTCCAATAGGTTCAGTTACTAGCATATATTTATCCACTCTTATCATTTAATACCCATTTGAAGTCATCAATGATACTACATTAATTCTCCAACACCGTCAAATTTATATTCATCATCTTCCTTAACCAACATTTTTAAAATATTCAATTTGGTGATTACTTAGTTGAACACTTCTAATTTAGCTAGAAAATGATTCTATAGATTCTTTTCCTCATTTAATTTCATTTCTAAAAATACTATTTACCTTTTCCCTCATTTTCTCGAGGACACTATTTACACCATGAACTAGGATTTTATCGCCCAACTTTTCAACCATTAATACATATGGCAAATGCTACAAATATCTAACTGATCATAATAAAAAAGTTTGGAGTATTAGAATTACCGTTTGAAGCTTTCCTAAAAAAAATTCAATATTTGGAAATTTTGGTGTTCTTGAACAACTTGAATGATTCCTGGGGATTTCAATGATCGAATAATGTTAATACTAGTGTTAATAGGATGTAATTAACTTAATGTATCCATAAAAGTTACCTTGTATTCTTAAGTAGTCCCTAAGGTTGAATCTACCATGAAAGAACCAATCCCTAGCTCTAAAATCCCCCAAAATGGTTGTTGCTCGTGACTGTCTTATATAGGCACACGTGCTTTAGCGAGTTGTACCTTGCTCTATGCAGGTTGTACCTCGCATCCCAAGTTTTTTTTTCTGGACACCTTTTACTAAAACGCCCAAAACTCCTTGTAGAAATGTCTAAATAGTGAACGGTTAGAACTGTTGAAAACTAGACTCAAAGATTTTTAATTTACTATGTAGTTCATTACACTATATATATATATATATATATATATATATGTGTGTGTGTGTGTGTGTGTGTGTGTGTGTGTGTATATGCGCGCGCTTATATGAAATTAGACGTTGTGCGTACCCATTTGATACTTTAGTCCGTCGTATAGTTTTCAACTTGAACTTAGGGCTCTCCTTAGACCCAAATCACTTATAATATGCTTCGTACCCTTATTATTATGTCTAATTAATATCCATTATTTTAATAGTCCTCATGTGCACACAAAATAATATAATTAGCACACATCAACTTTCTTAATAGCGCTAAAGTACTTCAAAATTTTCTGGGGTGATACATTCTCCCCCACTTAAGAACATTCATCCTTGAATGTTTTACAAGTTATTTTTAAGAATAGAGTTACCATCCTTTTATCTCCAACCATTATGGATAGGCACTTATGACTTTATATAGGTCTTATACTTTCTTTCTAAATCTCAACTTACTTATGGCTCAAAATTTGGCTAACATTAAAAATTCTTAAAAATTTCGGCAGAGTTTCCCCTTTAATTGGGACTGTCCAAAATTTTTAACCTGACCAAAATAATCCCCCACACAGGCACCAACAACAATATCGCTCAACAACCGACAATACTTAATATAATGTGACATCTTGGCTCTACTCGGTCGTACATATACCACAAGTGCATCAATGTAAATCTTTGAAACTTTTAACTTGTAACATACATGAATACCATTAAATATCAATAATAAGCTACTAAATAGCTCTCATATCACTACTCTAAATGCCTGCATTTTCTTTAATCATGCATACGCCAAGTCATACCTGAAAAGTATCTTCAAATAAATAGAAACATCTCTGTAATAGGAATTTCATAAATTTTGTTTGTTGAGATAATAAAGAATAATAGAGTTTCATATTGCCTTAATTCTTAGCTTGCTCAAAGTTATGGATTTCCGGGGTTCTTGTGATCAGTTCTTGTCGCTTGCTGAGTTTGCCTACAATAATAGCTACTAATCGAACATTCAGATGGCTCCCTATAAGGCATTGTACGAGATATAGTGCCGTTCACCAGTTGGTTGGTTTCAGTCGGGAGAGGCACAGTTGTTGGGTACCGATTTGGTTCAGGATGCCTTGAGAAATGTCAAGATGATTCAGGATCAATTTCATACAAATCAGTCTAGACAGAAGATTTATGCCGATCGTAGAGTTCGTGTACTGCATTCATGGTTGGAGAGAGGGTTCTGCTCCTAGTTTCATCCATAAAGGGTGTGATGAGATTCGTAAAGAAGGGCAAGTTGAGCCCTAGGTATATCGGACCTTTATTAGATTCTTGAGAGAGTGAGTGAGGTATCCTACAGGCTTGCATTCCCAATTAGTTTATCAGTAGTCCATCCGGTGTTCAATGTATCCCTGACAGAAGTGTCACGGTGATCCGTCCCATATGTTAGATTTCATCTCAGTCCAATTGGACAAGGATTTGACTTATGAGGAGGAGCCGTTGGGAATTCTAGCCCAGCAAGTTCGAAAGTTGAGGTCTAAGAGTTATCCTTCAGTTCAAGTGTAGTGGAGAGATCAGCCAATCGAGACAGCCACATGGGAGTTTGAGTCTGACTTGCGGAATAGATACCCACACCTTTTCACCAGTCCAGGTACCTTTCTATGTCGGATCTAGGACGAACGCTTGTTTTAGAGGTGGAGAATGTGATGACCCGATAGGTCATTTTGAGTTTTAGCCTTTATTCAGTTTAGTATTTTTCGATTTGCGTGCGCAGTACGTGTCTCATTTCGAAAAGTTTTTATGTAAAAAATTGAAGAAAATGTGAAATTATGCCTTAAAGCTAATTTGAGTTGAATACGGTTAACATTTTGTGTAAATGGACCTGGATCAGTGTTTTGACAATCTCGGTGGGTTTGTATGGTGATTTGGGTCTTGAGCATATGCGTGGAATCGAATTTGGAAGTCCCTAACTTGAATTAACATGATTTGTTGAAAACTAGTAATTTGAAGGCTTAAAAAATTTGTAAGTTTGACTGTACATTGACTTTGTTGCTATTGGGTTCAGATATCAGTTCCGAAACTTGGAATATGTTCATTTCACTATTTAATACTTGTCTGCAAAATTTGGTGCAAAACGAGGTTGATTTGACGTGATTTGGACGTTCGGTTGTAAATTTGCAAGTTCTTGAGTTTCTTTGAATTTTTATACATTTTCATGTATGATTCGTAGTTCTAGGTGTTATTTGGTGTTTTGATCGTGCAAACGTGTTCGTGTGATGTTTTTCGACTTGTGCTGATGTTTGGTTTGGAGCCCGGGGGGATCGAGTGAGTTTTGGACGCGTTTCGGTGTGTTTTGGAGAGTTTTAGAGTTGCTGGTGTGAGCTAGTGTTGCACGCTTCACAATTTCGAGGTTAGAAGTCGCATTTGTGACGTAGGCCCTAGCATGTTAGGTTCGCAATTGCGAGTCCAGTGTTCGCAATTGCGAATGGGGCCTGGAATTAGCTGTGGTCGCATTTGCAATCATATGATCGCTTTTGCGAATACTAAAGTTCGCATTTGCGAACATTAAGTCACATTTGCGAATGTAGGAGGGATGTGGGTTCTTCGCTTTTGCAATGGATTTCTCGCATTTGTGGGGTTCGCAATTGCGAACCGCAAGTCACTATTGCGACACTTGCAACTGGACAAAAAGCCGAGGGATGAGAGATTTTGCCTCATTTTCATATTTTTGAACCCTAGACTCGGTAGGAGGCGGTTTTGAAGAGGGAATTTCATCTACAAACTTTGGGTAAGCGATTCTAATCTATTTCTAATCATATTCCATCAATTTATCTTAGATTTTAACATCAAAATCATGTGAATCAAGGTGAAAAATTGTGAAACCTTGTCAAATTTTTGAAAAATAAAATATTGAGTTTTGAGAGTCAGTTTGGACTCAAATTTTGAAACTAATCACATATATGAAATCGTGGGGTCATGGGCTGTAGGAAGCTACCATTGGACCCGTGTTTTGACCGAGCGAATCCCATGTTGACTTTTGTTGACTTTTTGGAAAAAGTGTAAAGATTTTATATTTATCTGTTTTAATTGATTTCCCTATTATTTGATGATATTAAGTTGATTTTGGTTAGATTCGAGTGGTTTGGAGACGAATTTTTCAGGAAAGGCCTGGGTTGAGCTTTGATTTGATTGCGAAACGAGGTACGTATTGGATCTAACCTTGATTTGAGGGAATTAAGAACCCTTGAACTATATGCTATGTGAATTGTGCGTGTGTAACAACATATATGCGAGGTGACGAGTCTATGTATGCCGTCAAAATAATTCTTTCCATGCCTTCTCGTATTTCATAAATTATCTCATTCCATGTCTTAATTGTACATGCCTTAATTTCTTTCTATGCCGTAATTTGTTACTTGTCATTAATTATTCTTGTATTGAATTGTTCGTCCCTTCCATGACTCCGTGATTAATTGCTACTTTCCTTAATTGTCTTACTTGCACTCCTTAATTGTCACGTACTTGACTTGTCTTGTTGCTTTTGTATTATTTGTAGCATTCCTTTGATTAGTATGTGGTTCCTTTATTGCTTTGCTTTCATGTCCTTTTATTGAAGAGTTTCTTGTAAATTGAGCTATTGGATTGGTTACATTTATTGAATTGTCTGTTGATCAGGTTGCATGCTGCAACGATTATGATATGGTCGAATAAAGGAGGATTATAACATTGATTCTGATGATATGGTGGGATCGGGTTGCGCGCCGCAACAATTGTGTATGTAATGCTTGATATTGATAAATGATAATATGGTGTAATAAGGAGGGATTATGACATTGACTATGATGACATGATGGGATCGGGTCGCACACCGCAACGAATTGTATATGTGATTCTTGATATTGATAAATAATGCTATGGTGAAATAAGGGAGGATTGTGTGTATACGGTGAGATCGGGTTGCGCCACCGCAACAAATTGTGTGTGTTGTAGTCGTTGTTGTTATTGAGTTGATTTTCAGCATTCTTATATGAAATTATGCGAGTGGTTATTCTGGGTTCTCTGATTGCGAGAATTGTGTTCATTTTCACAAATTAACTACCTTACTTTCATTTCTTGTTTTCCTTCATTGTTACTATTATTATTACTGCGTACGTAAGTGACACGCCTTAGCCTCGTCACTACTTCGTCGAGGTTAGGCTCGGTACTTACAGAGGACATGGAGTCGATTGTAATCATATTACACTCTTCACTTCTTGTGCAGATTTTGGAGTTGGTCCTAGCAGAGTTAAGTAGATTTGGTCGGATCGAGTGCTCTACGGAGACTTGAGGTATAGTTGCATAGCGTTCGCAACCCTGAAGTTACCTACTACATCACCTTAGCTGTTTATTTCGATCCAGACAGTTATGCTTTTATTCAGATTATTATTTGTAGTACTCTAGATGCTTGTTTATTTGTGACACCAGTTTTGGGATTGTATTTGGATATCGCCGTTTATAGTTTACTTACTCTGTTTCAGTTTATTCAGCTTATTGGTTTTTATTTGATTTAAATTGTTAAAAATGGTTAATAACTATATCTAACATTGGCTTGCCTAGCAAGTGAAATGTTAGACACCATCACAGTTCCGAGGGTGTGAATTCGTGACAAGTTGGTATCAGAACACTAGGTTGCCTAGGCCTCATGATCCATGAGCAAGCTTAATAGAGTATAGAAGATTGGTACAGAGACATCTATACTTATCTTCTCTGTACCAATCTTCCAGAGGCTATAAATTTTAGGAAAAATTTCACTTCTTTCTCTCTTTATCGTGCGATTTCATTCTGTCACTGATGATTGAACCGTTATATTCTTGTTCTATCGTAGATGGTGAGAACACGCACAACATCTGTAGCCATACAGGAGCCAGAGCCCTTTATGGAAGCTATTACCCGGGGTGGAGGCTGAGGAAAAGGAAAAGCTCAACCTAGAGCTCGAGCAGCAACACTCGTAGTGGAGCCTCAAATTGATCATGAGGAGGAGGTCCCAGCTCAAACCGTGCCTGTCACTAGATCAGGTCTCAGAGGGATTCATAGCCACTCAAGTGATTTAGGATACTCTAGTCCGCTTGGTGGGCCTTATGGAGAGTGTGGCCCAGACCAGTGCATTTATGGTGGCACATGTCGTCTCTCAGGCTGGGGTAGGAGCATATACTCCCACTACTCACACCCTAGAGCAGGTGGCTTCCCTATATCAGACTCCAGCACCCCAGCTAGTTGGGGTAGTTCAGCCGGTTGTTACGGCACAGTCGGGGATAGGCCCGCTATGTCTTTTGAGTCCTTGTTGAGGCGGGATAAGTTTACCAAGCTCCTTCCTATTCATTTTAGCAGTGCACCTTCTAAGGACCCATAAGATTACTTGGATTGTTTCCATGAGGTATTGCGCAACATGGGTATTGTTGAGACCAATGGGGTCGACTTCGCAGTGTTCTAGATGACCGGTTCTAAGTAGAGATGGTGGAGAGATTATTTGTTGAAAAAACCATATGGTTCACCTGCACTTACCTGGGATCAATTTTCACAGCTCTTTCTAGAGAATTTCATTCCTTTCACTCTGAGAGAGGATTACCGCAGGCAGTTTGAGCGTCTTCAGTATGGTAGCATGACTGTTACCTAGTACGAGACTCGATTTGTGGACCTAGCTCGCCATGATATTATTTTACTCCCTATTGAGAGGGAGAGGAGATTCATTGATGGGTCACATCAGGAAGTACTGCCCAAGATTCTTGAGGAGCATGCCATAGTAGAGTTCTCATGCCATGGTTTCAGCATTAGCTGTTTCACCATCCGCACAACCAGCTAGAGGTAGAGGTCAGGCTACCAGAGGTGGAGATAGGTGGAGGTCAGGCTATTAGAGGTGGGGCTCATACTTGATTTTATGCATTCCCAGATAGACCCGAGGCAGAGTCATCTAACATCAATATCACAGGTATTGTTTCTATTTGATCTGGGCTCTACTTATTCTTATGTGTCATCCTATTTTGCTTTATATTTGGTTGTGCCTGACAATACTTTGAGTGCTCCTATGTATGTGTCCACACTGGTGAGAGATTATATTGTTGTAGACTATGTGTATTTCTCATGTGTGATTACTATTGAGAGTCTTGAGACTAGTGTAGATCTCCTACTTCTTGATATGGTAGACTTTTATGTAATTTTGGGCATGGATTGGTTGTCACCTTATCATGCTATATTGGATTGTCACACCAAGATGGTGACCTTAGCCATGCCATTTTTGCCTCGGTTAGAGTGGAGAGAGACTCTTGGATATTCTAGGGTTATTTCTTATGTCAAGGCTCGACGTATAGTCGAGAATGGGTGTCTAGCTTATTTGGCCTATATTTGCTATTCTAGTGCGAAAGTTCCTTCCATGGATTTGGTGCCTATTATGTGTGAGTTTCCAGAGGTATCTCCTGCATATCTATCGGGGATGCCACCCGACAGGGATATTGATTTTTGTATTGACCTGGCTCGGGGCACTTTGCCCATTTCTATTCAATCATACCGTATGGCGCCACCTGAGTTGAAGGAACTGAAGGAGAAGTTGCAGGATTTTCTTGATTAGGGATTCATTAGACCTAGTATCTCGCCTAAGGTGCGCCTGTGTTGTTCGTGAAGAAGAAATATGGTTCTATGAGGATTTGTATAGACTACCGACAACTGAACAAAGTCACTATCAAGAACAAGTACTCGTTGCCGAGGATTGACAACTTATTTGATCAGCTTCAGGGTGCCAAAGTTTTTTCGAAGATTGATTTGCGATCTGGCTACCATCCGTTGAAGATTAGGGCAACTGATGTCCCTAAGACAGCTTTTCGGACTCGGTTTAGGCATTATGAGTTCCTAGTGTCGTCATTTGGGTTGACAAATGCCCCAGCAACATTTATGGATTTGATGAATCGGGTAACCCTATTTGAATTCTTTTGTGATTGTTTTCATTGATAATATCTTGATCTACTCCTACAGTCGAGAGGAGCATGAGTAGCATCTTCGTATTGCACTTCAGGCTCTGAAAGATAGTCAGTTATATGCCAAGTTTTCAAAGCATGAGTTTTGGTTAGACTCGGTCACCTTTTTGGTGCATGTTGTATCGGCTGAGGGCATAAAAATGGATCCTAAGAAGATTGAGGTAGTTCAGAACTGGCCTAGACCTACTTCAACTACAGAGATTCGGAGTTTCTTGGGTTTGGCGGGTTATTATTGCCGGTTCGTGGAAGGGTATTCATCCATAGCAGCCCCATTTACTAGATTGACCCAGAAGGGTGCTCCATTCAGGTGGTCGGATAAGTGTGAGTTGAGCTTTCAGAAGCTCAAGACTTCCTTAACTAGAACGCAGTGTAGGTGTTTCCCACATGTTCAGGATCGTACACGGTGTATTGTGATGCATCGTGTGTTGAACTCGGCGCAGTATTGTTACAACCCATATTCATGAATGTTCGTTCATGCCATAAGTTAGTTGACGTAAATATGAGAAGATATTATCTTTGAGATGATAAGAAGTTAATCCTATTGGTCTTAAATGATACAAGAGTGTATAAGGGTGATTAACAAGTATTAGAAGTTAAATGAATCAAGGATGTTGTAACCCGTATTTTTGGTAGACCTAGGGGTTCTTAATATTATCAAGAGGTTGTGTTTTAAGGTATTTGAATCACATAATATCCATATCATTAGTCTCGAAGTCAAACGAGTTATGAAAAAAAAGTCGACAAGAGTTGTCGCAACTTAGGTTCATAGTTTTACTTAAACTTTAGGTCAAATGTTACTAATATTTTCTCCCAATATACTTGTAATCACGGGGTTATATACCCACAAAATTTAATATCTATGAGTCTAGTTTCCAACGCATCTAACCATTCATCGATACGATATGAGAATAGAGAGATATTTGCATTTTCACGAGACTGCGCTAAGCACCTCTCTATGGGTCCCACATAGTTGGTTTAAGAGAGATGGATATATATAATATGCTTAGAAACCGTTTTAAGTCGTTAATTTTAAGTATATTTAGACCTTAGAACCCTAGAAACACCCTCTTAAGGTTCTCTCAAGATTCAAGACCCAAACAAAGGGCAAATAACACAAATCAAGTGTCAGGAATCATGTGGCGCTAGTAAGTTTCTTGTTCTTCTTGTTGTTATTCAAGCTCATGTGGGAGGTTGTTTTAAAGGGTTTATGTTGTTTATGTACCCCCTCAATTTTTTAATATCAACCCTAAGTGATTTCAAGCCTTCTAAAGTGATTCTAGTACCGAAAAACCCTAATAGATTGCTAGTGTCGCTTCCCTGTTGTTGTGGCAGCATTGGAGTGATATTTCGTGGAATATTAAGGTCAAGCTGGAGTTGTTATTTCTATTTAAAGGTGAGGAACCTCTTACTCTACATGTATTTAAGATTATCCAAGTTACGGCTAACTCATTGAAGCTAGAACTTGTGAAATATATATCGAAAGGCTTGATAGTAATGTTGTTGGTTGGTGGACAATTTTGGGAGGCTCAATATGATTATTGATGTTATTTGGGCTGTTTTCTGATCGTTATGACTTGTGTGAATTCATATGTATAGGGGAGGTGCTGTCCGTTTCATCGTAAAATATGTTATGGTCGATACATAATAGTTACGACGCTTAAACGATAACGATAGTGTCGTTTCTCTTATTGTAGATTAAGGATTCGTGACGTTTGAATAGCTTGAGGTTGGGAAGTATATATACAAGGTATGTGAGGATATCCCTTTCCTTATTTTGCATGACTCTGATTGTACATAATGCAATGGACGAGCTTCCAAAGATACTCTACTCTTAGGAGCTAGCAGTACTTACATTGTTTCCCTTCTTATGGAATAATTGATGTTGATGTTTCTTCTCTTATTCTTATGTTATCAATGTTGTTGGTACTTCCTGATTCTTATAAGAATTTTTATGAAGAGTTAGTCCTAATAACGTGTACAGAGAATATCGACCTTACGTCACTACGAAAGGTTCAGAATATGATTCCAATGAGTCCTAAATGCATTATATATATATATATATATATATATATATATATATATATATATATATATATATATATATATATATATATATATATATATATATATATATTACTCTACCGAGCTGTGCTATAGTCGGACGGGTACGACACATATTGTGCAACCACTGATCAGTTGGATTTTACCGAGCTCCACATGGCCGGGTACGTTTTACCGAGCCTATTACGGCCGGGTATGATATGATGATGATGATGCCCACAGAGCTGCATGTTTTAAAAGTTGATGTATATGTATGTATGTATCATGCATTTCATGTCAGTAGCCCTCAGAGGTACCCATATGTTACAGGTTGTATATTCTCTATCCCTGTTTACATTACTGTTCTTACCTATGCTTTCCTGCCTTACATAATCAGTACTTTATTCGCACTGACATCCTCTTTATTTATGGACGCTGCATGTCGTGTTGTAGGTCCTGATAGATAGGTAGACACAGCTCCCCCACCACACTAGGCTTCCTAGTTCAGCGGTTGTTAGCGAGATCCCTTCTTCGGACTTGCCGGTGGTCTTGGTATGCATTTTTGTTATAGATATTATGGGTATGTCGGGGACCTGTTCCACCAATGTTCATCACTTTTTCCCCCTTAGAGGTTCATAGAAAGGTTTCGACTCATGTATAGTTTGGTATGCCTTGTTGGCTAATTTTTGTTGTATAGTCTTTCATGGCAGCGTTGTAGCTCGTACCTTATATGTAGTTTCTTAGCGGTCTTGTCATCCCATGTGATGTATGTTCATGCCCTTATCTTTCATTGTTGATTGTTCATGATACATATCTACTATGTATATTGATCTCATTAGCCCTTAAAGATAATAAAGAATATTGGATAAAATGTTTGTTGGTGCTCAGCAAATATGGCCCGGGTACTAGTCAGGATCCTCCAGTTTGGGTCGTGACAAGTATTGATGCAGAAAGGCAGGGTGATTGCGTACATGTCACGGCAGTTGATGGTGCATGAGAAGAATTACCTTGTTCATGACCTAGAGTTGGCAGCCATTGTTCATGCACTGAAGATTTGGAGGCATTACCACTACGATGTGTCTTGTGAGGTGTTCACAGATCATTGGAGTCTCAGTATTTGTTCAAGCAGAAAGATATCAACTTGAAGCAGCCGAGGTTATTCTCTTAATTTCTTAATAACTTAATAACTAGTAAATGGTTATTCTCTTAATTTCTTAATAACTTCGATGGATTAACCTGTAAATTCCTAGGCATTGAAGTGGATATTGTTATAAATTCCTTTTGATAAGAGGATGTTTTAAACAGCCATGACCAAGGTGTGGATAAAGAAGATAGTTGTTAAGGTATAGATTAAGAGAAAGAGATGAACAGTAAAANATCAGAGAAATAATTCATAAGATTTACATGATCAATTGAGAAAGAAGAGGTGAGTAAGTACCGAGTAGGACAATACAACTATAAGAAAACAACTTTCTTAAGCAAACCTCAATTCAAAGAAAATACATTTTCATCGAAATATCATAACCCCCCTTAATTTTGGTATCAGAGCCAGAAGATTCTAGGCTTATTATAGTTCATGAATAAACCATTAGTAGAGATAAGAAAAGAATTAGACCAATTATACGAATTATATAGATATCTACATACTAATAAGACCAAT
>MDKI01184028.1:0-12420 GCA_005239505.1 Nicotiana paniculata | reverse complement strand
AATAAATTCATCCCCAACGGGTTCTACCAAAACCCTAGACTAAAGAATTTTGCTACTCATGTTCATAAGAATCAAACTCAAAAGAAATTGCATAATTGACATACAAAGTAATGAATAAAAGATGTAGAAATCAATGTTTTGTCACTTCAATGGTTTTCTCTCCTTGAATCCTTCGAATGCCTTCCGAATCTCCTTAAGTTGTGTTTTTGGGGTCTATTTATATGTTTTGGGCGAACCCTAACCATGTAGGAGACTTCTATTTCAACCGGGAAACACTTAAACTCATCAAAACTCGGATTTGACCAAACCTGGGACCCCGGGCGTTTGGGCTCAAACACCCCCTAAGGCTAGGACAGGCCTGGCGTTTGGGCCCTAACGCCCCCTAACGCCAGGGGCTGCCTGGCCTTATGGGGCAAACGCCCCCCTAATGCCAGGGGCTGCCTGGCTTTAGGGGGCAAAACGCCCGGCTATCGCCCAGGTGTCTCCTTTTGCGTATTTTTGACGTATTTGCATCCCTTTAGCTCCGTTTCCATCTCCAATTCACCTACACATGAAATAAACTCCATTAAGCACATAAAAAGTGTATTTTTATCATTAACGCACATTAAATGTAAGATAGATTACATGTTAAACTATGAATTCTAGCCTCGCATCAGTAAACGACCTCGGAATGTAGATTTTATGGCTCAGACAACTTCATTAGGTTATTTGGGACTTAAGAGTGTGTTCGGAATGAAGTTTTGATGTCCGGTGTAGAATTAGGCTTGAATTGGCGAAACTTAGTTTTTGGCGATTTTCGATCGGTAGGGGAAAATAGGCTATCGGGGTCGGAATGGAATTCCAGAAGTTGGAGCAGGTTGTAATGTCATTTTGGATATGTGCGCAAATTTTCAGGTCAATCGGATGTGTTTTTGATGGTTTCGGCATCCTTGGTGAAATTTAGAAGTTTCAAAGTTCATAGGCTTGAATTTGATATGATTTTGGTGTTTTTGCGTTGTTTTTGGTGTTTCGAAGGCTCGACTAAGTTTGAATGAGGTTATGGGATGTGTTGGTATGTTTAGTTGGGGCCCCGAGGGGCTCGGTATTGATTTCGGATGGTTAACGGAGGTTTGGACTTAGGAATTTGGAGCAAATTGCTGCTGGTGTCATTTTACTGGTGTGGCCACACCTGCGGATGAGGAGCTGCAGGTGCGGACCCATAGAAGCGAAAAGGAATCCTCAGATGAGTAATTTGGGCAGCTCAGCATGGGACCGCAGATGCGGACGTGGGACCGCATCTGCGAAGTCGCAGGTGCGGAAAAGGAGTCGCAGGTGCGGAATTTGGACTTTTAGTTGAATTGCACAGATGCGCACCTGGGACCGCAGGTTTGAAGAATGGGCCGTAGGTGCGGATTAACTGGGCAGGAGGTATAAATAGGTGCCTCCAAAAAAGTTTGGCATTTCTTTCTTTTTTGCATGCGGGTTGAGCCAATTTGGGAGCAATTAGAAGGAAGAATTCGAGAGTCTTCAGTGGAGGTAAGTTTCTCGGACTATAAACTCGATTCTATTTTATTTTGTGACGGACTAGGCTTGGAATTTGTGGATTAATGGATATAATTTGGGATTTAGGGCTTGGGAAAATTGAGACTTGTAATTAAGGAATTTAGGAGCTGTTTGTGGTCGGATTTTGATGCATTTTATATGTGTAGACTCGGGAAGGGATAACGTTTCTTGTGACGCGATTTTCATCAAATTCTGAGACGTGGTCCCGGGGCTCGGGTTTGGCCAATTTCGGGAATTGTGCTTAAATTGATAGCTTTCGATTGGGTTTTGTTCCTTTAGCGTATATTGATGATGTTAATCTGGTTTTGGTTAGATTCGGAGATATCGGGAGCCTATTCGAGGGGCAAGAGCATCGCGGATTAGTATTGTGGCCCGGTGGAGGTAAGTAATGGCTATAAATATTGTCCTGGGGGTATGAAACCCCGGACTTCGTATTTTCTCACTATTTTTAGAATGGCGCACATGTCGGATGACGAGTATGTGGCGTGCACTGATTTTTGGATTAGACTTGGTCCTCTCCGCGATAACTATTGAGTTCCGTATTTTACTCTAAATCATATGTTAAATTGTGTTCTAAAACTATTGCTATATTTGGGTTATAAGCCATGTTTGGGGCCTCGTGTCAACTTGTTTAGACCCCTTGGGGGCCTTCTACTGCTACTTTCCTCACTATGTTGACTTATGATTTACACTCAGTCATGTTATGTTTAACTGATTTCGAAACTCAGTCTTATTTACACTATTTTTAGATATAAAATGATGTTTTGGGTCGAGTACACAGTTTTACTGATACGCCCGAGGGGCTTTTGAGAGTTTCTGACTGAGTGAGGCCGAGGGCCTGATTGTGAGGATATGATATGCCACGAGGTGGCTTGATTTTAGCTCTTGGGCTGAAGGAGCCCCTCCTGAGTCTATACACACCTCCAGTGAGCGCATGTACCTACTGAGTGCGAGTGCCGAGTGACGAGTGATTGGGAGACATGAGTGACAGTGAGGTTGCTCGAGGGGCTGATACTGAGTGACTGTGAGGTATGGTGAGTGATGTTCTGCTCGAGGGCCGATTTATGATTCATGTTTTGGCCCGAAGGTCTACTTATGACTTATTTCATTTTACACTAAATCCTTCAGTTATTTTTATTTCTAAAATTGTTGGAAAACACATTTTTCAAAGGATTTTACTGAATTTGGCTTTTAAGGCATGTTGATTTCACACACACACACACACACACACACACACACACACACACATATATATATATATATATATATATATATATATATATATATATATATATATAATGTTGGAAAGAAAGGCTATGATTATTGTGAACTGATGATTTTATGTGTTTCTTACTGCTTAGACTTGATTTATTTCCATTACTACTAAGTTGGCATACTCACATTACTCCATGCACCCCTGTGTGCAGATACAGGTGTTGATACCGAGCGTTAGTCATCTATTTCCGTGCAGAGCCGGAGTCGGGACATAGAGGTAGCTGTTCAACGTCCGCATCATCTCTGTTTTCCCTTCTTATTTTGCACTTAATTCTTCTTTCCGAGGTTTTGTATTATAATAGTAGATTTTTTGGTATATTCCTTAGATGCTCATGACATGTTGACTCCGGATCTTGAGGATGGTTTTAGACTGTTTAACTGTTTATTTTGCTTAATAGATTCAATAATTTATTTAGGTCTATGAAATGTTGAAAATGGTTGGGATTTTGGAAAGAAACTGTGATATGTGATTGTTGGCTAGCCTAGTTCCACGATAGGCGCCATCACGGCCGGTTTAGGATTTGGGGTCGTGAAAGAGTCACAGGTGCGGAATTACTAGGTTGTTTATACAAAATTCGAGGGTTTGAAATTCATATTTCCTAAAACAATTTGGAGCTCAGGATTTGGGGATTTTGAGTGGGTTTTGAGGAGAAGATTCATATGTAACGACCCGACCGGCCGTTTTGCGATATCGGACCCCGTTCTCTTAAATGAAACTTCCCATAGCGGCTTATTGTGATTTATGACTTGCGGGGGCGGGTGGTCCGGGATTCGGAAGTGTTTAGGGCAGTATTGGAACACTTGGTTCCTTCAGGTTGGCCTGTAAGGCCAAGTTTGACTTCGGTCAACATTTTGGGTAAACGACCTCAGAATCGAGTTTCAGCGGTTCCGGTAGCTTTGTATAATGATTTCGGACTTGAGCGTATGTTAGGAATGGGTTTTGGATGACCCGGGAGCGTTTCGGTGCCCAATATCGAAATAAGAGTTTCCTTAAGTTCAAATTGTGGTTTGGGACGTATTTTTTTATTATCGAGGTCCGAACAGAATTCTGATATCGGGAATAGTTCCGTTATGTCTTTTATGACTTTCCTGCAAAATTTGGTGTCATTCCAAGTGGTATAGGTCGGTTCGGCGCATTGTTAGCGAATTTAAGAAACTTAAGGTTCCTAAGTTTGGTTCTAGGGGTTTTGAGGTGTGATTTTGAGTTTAAGCGTTGTTGTGGGTGTTCTGAAGGCTCGAGCGAGTCCGTATTATGATTTGGGACTTGTTGGTATATTTGGACGGGGGCTCAGGTGGGACCATGTGCCTCTCGGGCACCAAACGAGGCCAAAAACTAGCTGAAGCAGTTGCTGGTGCACCTGATCTGGTGTGACCGCAGGTGTGGTTGCCCAGTCGCAGGTGCGAGACCGCTCATGCGGTGCCAGCCTCACAGGTGCGACCCCCAGGTGGGTTTCCCAATTCTCGTAGGTGCGGGCCCTTCCCCGCAGAGGTGGAGCTGCAGGTGCGGACTCCAGCCCGCAGGTCCGAGCCCAGGCCCTTGTCCCATTTTCCGCATGTGCGATCTACTGCTCGCAGGTGCGAGACCGCAGGTGAGATCGTCGAGTCGCAGGTGCGGAAACCCCTGTAGGCAGTAAGGTGTTTAAATGCAGGATTATCCCATTTTCACTCCATTTTCTTCCACCATAGACGATCTTGCGAGCTTGGAAAAGAGTCCCACGACCTAGTTACTAAAAGGTAAGTAAATTCTACCCTAAAGTTAGTTAATGCATGAATGCCTAGTTGAATTTAACTACCTAATTAGTGAAAAATTAAGGAATTGGGTAGTACCCTAGGGCTTTCGAGAATTTAGAGAATTACCCGTGAATTTGCTATGAAATCATACAAAAATCATATATTAATGATCCTTAGGTTATGGGTGAGTGTTTCCTTTGAAAATTTTTGGAATCCGAGCATGCGGGCCCGGGGTTGGATTTTGGGATTTCTTCAAGCATGATGAATTTGACTAAGTAGTAGGAGAATTCCATGCTTTGAGTATAATTTGATATATTTACGTAATGATTGATTAGTTTCGAGTCCTAGGGTGACGAGTTCGGAGTTTCGGGCGCATTCTTGACTCGGGGAGCAGGTTCGACACGAGGTGAGTCTCCTTTATAAACTTCTAAGAGGGAATTGTCCCCCTAGGTGATTTAAATGGCTATGTGCTAATGTTTGTGGGGGCTACGTACGCACAAAGTGATGAGAGTCCGTACGTAGCGACTATTATTGTTATGTCCAGGTAGTGAGGCCTACACCATGCCTTGTGTTTTTCCATGAAATGAACTATATGCTTAATGAATTAATGTTAGATGCGGCTTGTTTCCCTGAGATCATGGAATTTGAGACATTTTAAGGAATTGTTCACCGAAAAGTAATTTATAAAGAATAAATGTGTGGATTGTGTGTGCATGTGACCGCTTCGCAATTTACATTCCCCGAGCGGAGTGTTATTTCCCCCACTCTCATGGGAGCGGGTCGTACGCCATGTCGAGATTGAAAGATATATTATTGTTCGGGCCATCCAACCCTCGGAAGTGCACAGATATGATCATTATGATGGCTCAGGCCGTTGTCCTTATCCTGTATGCGCATGCTAAATTGTTAATAATTCTTTTTATGGATATTGAGTGGCCAGATATTTTAAAGGAAAGAAAAAGAAAAAGAATAGTAAAGTAGTAATTGTATATTTACTTCCATTATTTTATTTGAATTACTGTTATTTTTAATGTTTACTGTTTTTATCATCCTCGTATGTCTGTTACTGATATTATATCTTGTTTAATCATTTTGTTAGACCTTAGTGAGTGTCAAGTCGACCTCTCGTCACTACTTCTTCGAGGTTAGGCGGGATACTCATTGGGTACAAATTTGTTTATGTAATCATGCTACGTTTTTGTACTTAATTATACAGGTTCTGAGGTTGGTACATCTGGTTATCAGAACGGAGCTCGATTCTGATCAAAGTTGGACCTAAATTCACGGTGAGCTACTTCTCGTGACGATACTCAGCAGCACCATGGAGTTTATTTTGCTTATTTACCGTCTATTGCTTTCAGACAGTGGGACTGTATATTATATCTTTTGTATATTCTGTTAGTATGCCCGTAGAACTTGTGACACTAGTTCCTGGCACACACGTGGTAGTTATTATGGAGTACGGGTGTGTATATATTGGCCCACGCCTCCTTATGACCGCTTTTGGTTGAAACTGGCTAATTATCCTTGTCGATTTATGTTTAAGCTTTGAAAAAACTTGGTATATGTTGAAATGTTTAATCAAACAAGAAAGAACTCTTAGTAAAATGAGTGTTGGCTTGCCCGACCCCGCTGTTGGGCGCCCTCACGACCTGAGTTAGGATTTTGGGTCGTGACAACATGGTATCAGAGCTCTAGGTTCACGTAGGTCTCACAATTCACGGGCAAACCTAGTAGAGTCTTGCGGATCGGTATGGAGACGTCTGTACTTATCTTCGGGAGGCTATAGGGTATTAGGAAAACTCTCCTTATTTTTATTCTATCGTGCAATCGATGATTTACTAAATCTCATTCTTCTATTCTCTCACAGATGGTGAGGATGCGTGCATCCGATGTTCCAGACCCGGGAGGGGCCGCTACTCCTGTTGTCTGAGGCCGTGGCAGAGGCCGGGGGAGGACGCCGACCCAAGGTAGGGGAAGAGGGCGTCCCCGAGCTATTCAAGTTTCACCAGCACCAGAGGATCCTACTATAGAGAAGCAGGGTGAGGTGCCCCCAGCAGGTCCTGCTCTAGTGGACTTTATTACGGCACCAGGCTTCCAGGAGATCATGGGTTGTATGATGCGGTTTATGGACACTATGTCCAGGCTGGTTTATTTCCAGCAGATCCTGCCACATCTCAGGTGGGAGGGGGCCCCAGACTCCTACCGCCCAGGCTGCAGGTTTGGCAGCAACATTACATCATACCCCGGGTACGCTTCCCGTGGGTGGGGTCTAGCCTGTAGCAGCAGCACCTGAGCCCAGACCAGCTGCGGCCGGCGATCCTCAGAAGTTATTGGATAGATGGACTCGATTGAACACTCCAGTCTTCGGGGGTGAGCAAGGCGAGGATGCCCAAGATTTTGTTGACAGATGCAGGGAAAGGCTGCACAATATGAGGATATTAGAGTCCCATGGAGTGGACTTCACTACCTTTCAGTTAGAGGGCAGAGCTCGCAGATGGTGGCAGTCCTATATTCTCAGCAGGCCAGCAGATTCTCCTCCTATCACTTTGGAGCAGTTCACTCAGATGTTTCTAGACAGGTATATCCACCCTCTGAGAGGGAAGAGCTGCAATATCAGTTTGAGCAGCTGGAGAAGGGACAGATGTCAGAGACAGATTATGAGGCTAGATTCACAGAGTTGTATCTCCACTCACTCATGATATTACCTATTGATTCCGAGAGAGTGCAGACATTTGTAGTAGGGCTGCACTCCGGTATTAGAGCCAACATGGCCCGAGAGGTGGAGTTGAGGACTCCCTATCAGCTGGGGTCGAGATAGCTCGTCGATTGAGGGCTATCGATCGAGAGGCAGAGAGCAGGGTCAGCAAGACAAGAGAGCCAGATTCTCCGGGGATTTCAGAGGTGCCCCAGTTAGGGGCAGAAGTCAGTTCAGTAGAGGTCAGCCCAGCAGGCCTCCATATTCAGCACCACCACCACCTCCCTGAGGTGTTCCAGCGAGGCCTCATTTCAGCGCCATGCCAAAGCGTTCCTACCTCCCTCCAGCCATTCAGACTTCACCCAGTGGTTATTCCAGTTATCCGAGATCCCCCAGCCCCTTCTTTAGTGCTATGCCAGAGAGCACACATCGCTCTCCGGCCATTCAGGGCTCCTCTTCGGGGCAGCAGGCTATGATGCCTGGAGGTTGTTATGAGTGTGTGGAGCCGGGTCATATGAAGAGTCATTGTCCCAGGTTTCGGGCAACGCAGTGCAGCAGGGTTATCAGCCTATGGATCCAGCATCAGTCGTCAAGCCACCTAGAGGTGGGGGACAGGTCGGCAGGTGTCGTCCTAGAGGTGGAGTCCAGTCAGGGGGAGGCCAGCCAGCTCCTATTCATTCTGGCGGGGCTCAGTCTTCTGGTGCTCCAGCTAGATTCTATGCTATTCCGGCCAGATCAGATGCAGTGGCCTCAGACGCCATGATCACAGGTAGTACCTCAGTATGTGGTAGAGAGGCTTCAGTAATATTTGATCCAGGATCCACATATTCATATGTTTCAGCATTATTTGCTCATTTTTTGGATGCTCCTCGTGAGTCCTTGGGTTCTCCTATATATGTGTCCACTCCTGTGGGCGATTCTATGGTGGTAGACCGGATCTATCGGTCCTGTGTGATCACCTTCTATGGGTTCGAGACTAGAGCGGGCCTTTTATTGCTCGACATAGTTGATTTTGAGGTTATTCTAGGCATGGACTGGCTATCTCCTTATCATGCCGTGCTAGATTGCCTTGCCAAGACAGTTACTTTAGCCATGCCCGAGTCGCCTAAGCTGGAGTGGAGAGGTTCCTCAGTTAGTGCAGCCAGCCAGGTTATTTCATTCCTCAAGGATCGACATATGGTCGAGAAGGGTTGTCTAGCCTATCTTGCCTATGTGCTGGATACCACCGCCGAGTCGCCGACAATTGATTCAGTGCCAGTTGTTCAAGAGTTTGCTGATGTATTTCCTTCAGACCTTCCGGGCATGCCTCCAGATCGTGATATTGATTTCTGCATTGATTTAGCTCCAGGCACCCAACCTATTTCTATTCCTCTGTACCGTATGGCTCCGAAAGAGTTGAAGGAGTTTAAGGAGCAGCTTGAGGAGTCGTTGGCTAAAGGGTTCATCAGACCGAGTGTATCATCGTGGGGTGCTCCAGTTCTATTCGTGAAGAATAAGGATGGGTCCATGCGGATGTGTATTGATTACCGCTAGTTGAACAAGGTCTCCATTAAGAACAAGTATCCTTTTTCCGCGCATCGATGATTTGTTTGACCAGTTGCAGGGTACTCAGGTGTTTTCTAAGATTGATTTTAGATCGAGATATCATCAGTTGAGGATTCGGGCCTCAGATGTTCTGAAGATAGCTTTTGGCACGAGGTATGGCCACTATGAGTTCCTGGTAATGTCCTTTGGCTTGACTAATGCCCCAACAGCATTTATGGACTTGATGAATAGGGTGTTCAGGCTGTATATTGATTCCTTTGTCATTTTCTTCATTGATGACATTTTGATTTACTCATGTAGCCTGGGGGAGCACGAGCAACATTTGAGAGTTGTGCTCCAAACTTTGCGGGAACAAAAGCTATATGCTAATTTCTCCAAGTGTGAGTTCTGGTTGGATTTCGTGGAATTCTTGGGGTATGTGGTATCCGGAGAGGGTATCAAGGTTGATCCTCAGAAGATTGAGGCAGTTCAGAGTTGGCCGCGTCCTACTTCAGCTACAGAGATCAGGAGCTTTTTGGGCCTAGCAGGCTATTACCGCCAATTTGTGGAGGGATTCTATTCTATTGCAGCCCCATTGACTAGATTGACTCAGAAGAATGCCCCGTTTCAATGGTCTGACGAGTGTGAGGCAGGCTTTCAGAATCTCAAGGCAGCATTGACCTCAGCACCAGTTCTGGTGTTGCCTTTCGGTTCGGGGATGTATACAGTGTATTATGACGCTTCGCTCGTTGGCTTGGGGTGTGTGTTGATGCAGGAAGGGAGAGTTATTGCTTATGCTTCACGCCAGCTGAAGGTTCATGAGAAGAATTACCCTGTGCATGATTTAGAGTTGGCGGCGATTGTTCATGCTCTTAAGATTTGGAGGCACTACTTGTATGGGGTTTCCTGTGAGGTTTATACAAACCACCGCATCTTGCAGCACTTGTTTAAGCAGAGGGACCTTAATTTGAGGCAGCACAGATGGCTTGAGTTGTTGAAGGATTACGATATCACTATTCTTTATCATCCGGGAAAGGAAAATATGGTAACAAATTCCTTGAGCAGGAAGGCAGAGAGTATGGGTAGTTTGGCTTACATTGCAGCAGAGGAGAGACCTCTAGCCTTGGACATTCAGTCCTTGGCTAATCTCCTGGTGAGGTTAGACCTTTCAGAGCCTCGCCGAGTTTTAGCACATGTGGTTGCTCAGTCTTTGTTATTGGGAGAGATTAAGGCTCGGCAGTTTGATGATCCCTACATGGTAGAGCTGCGGGAGACAGTGGTTCAGGGTGGTGCCAAGGAGGTTACTATTGGCGAGGATGGTTATTTGAGACTTCAGGGTCGTTTATGTGTTCCTAATGTCGATGGCCTGAGAGGGAGGATTCTAGAGGAGGCACACAGTTCTCGGTATTCTGTTCATCCTGGTGCTACGAAGATGTATCGTGATTTGAAGCAGCATTACTGGTGGAGGCGGATGAAGAAGGACATTGTTGAGTATGCGGCTAGGTGTCTTAATTGCCAACAAGTTAAGTATGAGCACCAGAGGCCAGGAGGCCTACTTAGCAGATGCCCATTCCGGAGTAGAAGTGGGAATGAATCACTATGGACTTCGTGCTTGGGTTGCCTCGGACTCTGCGGAAGGTTGACACGGTTTGGGTCGTTGTGGATAGATTGACCAAATCGGTGCATTTCATTCCAGTGGCTACTACATATACTTCTGAGAGGCTAGCCCAAATCTACATTCGGGAGATAGTCCGGTTGCATGGCGTGCCGGTGTCCATTGTATCAGATCGAGGTCCTCAATTCACCTCGCATTTCTGGAGAGCATTTCATAGTGAGATAGTTACCCAGATAGATCTCAACACATCATTTCACCCTCAGACTGATGGCTAGTCGGAGCGTACAGTTCAGATATTGGAGGACATGCTCAGGGCATGTGTGATTGACTTCAGAGGTCAGTGGGACAAGTTCTTGCCTTTGGCCGAGTTTGCTTATAATAATTGTTATCAGTCTAGCATTGATATGGCTCCATTTGAGGCTTTGTAGGGTCGACGATGACGTTCTCCTATCGGGTGGTTTTAGCCTGGCGAGGCGAAGTTATATGGCACCGACCTGGTGAGGGATGCTTTAGAGAGGGTGAAGTTGATTCAGGAGAGGCTCCGCACAGCACAGTCCAGTCAGAAGAGTTACGCGGATCAGAAAGCGCGTGATGTATTATTTATGGAGGGGGATAAGGTCTTGTTGAAAGTCTCGCCAATGAAGGGTATTATGAGGTTCGGGAAGAAGCGCAAGCTGAGCCCGAGGGTTATAGGTCCTTTCCAGGTGTTGAGGCGTGTTTGAGAGGTTTCTTACGAGCTAGCTTTACCTCCCAGTTTATCAGGAGTTCATCCGGTCTTTCATGTATCCATGCTCCGGCGGTACCACGCCGACTTCTCTCACATGGTTGATTTCAACACTATTCAGTTGGATGAGAGGTTGGGCTACGAGGAGGAGCCAATTGCTATTATTGATAGACAGGATCGCCAGTTGAGGTCCAAGAGAGTTTCTGCCATAAAGGTCTAGTGGAGGGGCCAACCAGTTGAGGAGGCGACCTGGGAGTCCGAGGAGGACATGCGGAGCAGATATCCACACTTATTCAGCACTTCAGGTATGATTCTAGGCCCGTTCGAGGATGAACGTTTGTTTAAGAGGTGGAGAATGTAACGACCCGACCAGTCGTTTTGCGTTATCAGACCCCCGTTCCCCTAAATGAAACTTCCCATAGAGGCTTATTGTGATTTATGACTTGCGGGGGCGGGTGGTCCGGGATTTGGAAGTGTTTAGGGAAATATTGGACACTTGGTTCCTTCAGGTTGGCCTTTAAGGCCAAGTTTGACTTCGGTCAAAATTTTGAGTAAATGACCTCGGATCCCAGTTTCGACGGTTCTGGTAGCTTCGTATGATGATTTCGGACTTGGGCGTATGTTCGGAATGGGTTTTGGATGAGCCTGGAGAGTTTCAGCGCCAAATATCTACTTAAGTTTAAATTGTGGGTTGGGACGTGTTTTTGTGTTATCGAGGCCCGAACAGAATTCCTAGATCGGGAATAGTTCCGTTATGTCTTTTATGACTTGCCTGCAAAATTTGGTGTCATTCCGAGTAGTATAGGTCGGTTCGGCGCATTGTTAGCGAATTCAAGAAACTTAAGGTTCCTAAGTTTGGTTTTAGGGGTTTTGAGGTGTGATATTTATTTTTAGCGTTGTTGTGGGTGTTCCGAAGGCTCGAGCGAGTCCATATTATGATTTGGGACTTGTTGGTATATTTGGACGGGGGCTCGGGTGGGCCCAGGTGCCTCTCGGGCACCAAACGAGGCTAAAAACCAGCTGAAGCAGTTGCTGGTGCACCTGATCTGGTGTGACCGCAGGTGCAGTTGCCCAGTCCCAGGTGAGAGACCGCTCCTGCGGTCTCAGCCTCGCAGGTGCGACCCCCAGGGGGATTGCCCAATTCCCGTAGGTGCGGGCCCTTCCCCGCAGGTGCGGACTCCAGCCCGTAGGTGCGAGCCCAGGCCCTTGTCCCTTTTTCCGCAGGTGCGAGCTACTGCTCGCAGGTGCATGTTGGTTGAAATCCCAATGCACACGCAAGTGTACGTGGTCGACAAGTAATATAGGATTTTA